>JADBJO010008402.1:0-2500 GCA_016801955.1 Conus betulinus
AAGAACGAAGAGAAGAAGAAAGACGGAGGGAAGGCCGAGGGACACGAGGACGAGGGAAAGATGTGGTTGAAGAGGAGAAGAAGGAGTAGGAGGACCGGAAAGTAGAAGAGATGAATGACGAAGAAGAAGAATTAAGCGAAAGCAAGAAGAAGAAGAAAGAAGAAGAGAATAAGAAGAAAGAAGAAGAAGAGAAGAAGAAGAAACGAGAGGAGAGGGGGAAAGAATGGGATAAGAAGAGGAAGAGAAGATGTAGAGAGAAGAGAAGGGACGAAGGAAGAGGATTGATGAGAAGATTTCCGCCGAAGAACCAGGAAGAAGAAAGGAAAAAGAAGACTTGCGAAGAGAAGAAGAAAAAGAAGAGAAGACGAGAGAAGAAGAGGAAGAAGAATCAGCAGCAGAAAGTAGTAGTAGTAGTTAGTAGTAGTAGTAGTAGTAGTAGCTAGCAGCAAGCAGCAGAGCAGTAGTAGTAGTAGTAGTAGTAGTAGTCGGAGTATTAGAAGACGAGAAAAGAAGAAGAAAGACATGCACAGTAAACTCTAACAGACACATCAACGCTTGTGAAGAAGGGCTATGGTATATTCAGAGAGACGGCATGAAAGACAGCACAGGTGCTGAATTCCTTTCAAGATTGAATAGAGTTTTTTTTCCTTTTCGAATCCACTGTGCTCCTTTCCTTCACAGAAATTTTACGATATGAGCAGCAATTTTGAGAGAGGAGAGAGAGAGAGAGAGAGAGAGAGAGAGAGAGAGAGAGAGAGAGAGAGGAGAGAGAGAGAGAGAGAGAGAGAGAGGAGAGAGAGAGAGAGAGAGAGAGAGAGACAGAGACAGACAGACAGAGAGAGAGAGAGAGAGAGAGAGAGAGAGAGAGAGTACACAAAGAGCACAGTTTTAGACTTCCCCCATACGCTGTGCACAGAGAGAGAATCCTCGCGCTGCAAAACACATACATAAACACCATCGCCCCCTGTCTCCACACACATCCAGTCTCTTTATCCTTATCCTCCGCTAGTGGCGTTGTCTCTGCCATAGTCGTGTTGACAAAATCAGCACAAGTTGGCCGGTGAAAATACGCAGCAGACACTTCAACACGGCAGAAAGGGAGCCGGCTGAGTCATGGAAGGAATTACAGTAAATATATCTGACACGACCGCGGCGGCAAGTGAATGTCTTTGAATGGGGTTGGGCACACAACAAAAGACGTGAGGAATGACAAGTGTGAAATAAACACCATGGACGGTCACACTGTCCAGAGTGATCCTCGGGGAGGGAGTGTGGCATCCTCGTGGACAGACGAGGCAGACAGATTGGCTGACCAGGTATCACCGTGTGCTTTGTCCTCTCTCACATAGGCTAGGATAAGATCCAGGGGAAACAACGTGTGCTACTTTCCCTGCAACCTGTACACTTGCCATAACTTCTCAGCAGTGCAGGTTAGTAGTAAAGGAAGCATTGCCGGGTCTTGTATAGAGACGTTGAGAGAAACAGAAGTCAAGCTTCAGGTTGTTTCATACAGGAGGTGTCACTGCGTGCGGACTATGCGCTACACCACATCTGCTAAGTTTCTAGACCACACGGCGCAGGATTTACCGCTGACAGATAAATGAGTTAATGACTTAAGTGAAACGGTTAAGGACGAGGGTCTCACAGATACGACATACAAGATGCCTGCCCTTCGCATTAACCCAAACGCGCTGGTCAGACCTTGGCTATTCACCTGTACCTCTTTTATCATTGTGTGTGTGCATGTGTGTGTGTGTGTGTGTGTGTGTGTGTGTGTGTGTGTGTGTGTGCATGGATGGATGGGCACAGGCCCATGCGCAAAGCTGAAAATGTATGGAAGCTTATCTCCTGAGCAACGGATAATGTATTATCGCAAAATCAGATAACTGTAGAAAAATACATCACCAGCCTTCTTAGAATCGTGTAGTTGATATTGAATATAATTTCGGCTTCTTACACGCTCGCCCTCTCACGTGAAGCTGTGGTATTGCTATTTTGCTTTTGGTCCGCAAGAGGATATGGAGAACTGTAAAAGTGTCAACATCAACAGAAAGACAACTGGTTGTAAACAGACTCCTCTCGACATCTGCACTATAATTCATCCTTCCTCACTTCCTGCTTGACCTTATTTATAGACTGAAAGTGAATTATGGACGTAGTGAATAGCTACCCTGAGTTTCAGCTTCAAGATGTAGGATATTCTGGCTCCATCGCTGTTATGTCCAAGACGTCACTTAGACAATTCATTTCAAATAGCTTAACTGCTTCTCATTTTCTTGGTTAACTGCTTGCTTCTTTGTTGTCGTGGAGCATTTGATGTTGATGGTTGATGACCTGCAAATTGAATGCATCTTTTCTCGCCTTTAAAAGTTGCGTTTGCTCTAGATTCCGGAACATTTAAATTTGCACGGGCTAATAGACTGATACCAACGTTTATATGCTTTATAACCTTCCCTCTCGTCTTACCCCCCCCCCCCCCCCTCAATTTACTAAAGACTTT
>JADBJO010008402.1:5000-15000 GCA_016801955.1 Conus betulinus
GAAAAAACAAACAAACAAACAAACAAATAGAGACGAACGAACTGGGTGGCGCTTTGTATTCTGTCTTGAGGGCTATTTATGCACAATATGATGCATGGCGGACAGAAATGCCTTGTTGACGCCCATACAATTGAATGCAAAGCAGCGGGATTGCAGCCTCGTCCCATTGACTCGTCTTGTAACTTGCGGCAATGCACGAAGGCGTCGGCTTTCCTCGCTTATTTGTTTGCAGTTGCCCTGGGGAGCACCCAAAATTAACCTGGAATGGCACGGGGAGGGGAGAGAGAGAGGAGAGAGAGAGAGAGAGAGAGAGAGAGAGAGAGAGAGAGAGAGAGAGAGACAGACAGACAGACAGACAGACAGACAGACAGAGACAGAGAACGAACGAACGAACGAACGAACGAATTTTTCCAGAGGGTAGTTGTGTAACCAGAGAGAGAGAGAGAGAGAGAGAGAGAGAGAGAGAGAGAGAGAGAGAGAGAGAGAGAGAGAGAGAGAGAACGTGTATGTGTGTATGCCCACGTGCATGTGTACGTGCGTGCTTGCGTGCGTGCGTGCATGTGTGCATACGTGCGGGCCTGAGTAAGGGTGAGTACGTGTGCGTGCGGGCCTGAGTAAGGGTGCGTGCATATCGCATGCGTTCGTGCGTGCGTGCGTGCGTACGTGTGTGTGTGTGTGTGTGTGTGTGTGTGTGTGTGTGTGTGTGTGTGTGTGTGTGTGTGTGTGTGAGAGAGAGAGAGAGAGAGAGAGAGAGAGGGAGAGAGGGAAGAGGTGAATGGAGGTGAGAGAGGGAAGGATGAGAATGAAAAAATCATAACTGACAATGGAAGTCGTCTCAAGAGAAGCCTACAATAATTCTGGGAAGACAACCCCAACAAAAAGCATGTTTTCAACAGTCTCTCTGTCAGAGACAATGACTGTTTTAAAGCCTGAATGAAAAGAATTAGAAATAAAGGAACGGGATGGAAAGAGCCACTGGAATAAGTTAATAAATCAATTAATCTATGAGGCGGGGACGATTTGATTTAAATGACTACATGTGGGTGGCAGAATTTTTTTTTTGTCCCAACCCCTGCGCCATCTCAGAGGCAGTGCACCCACGCCGCTCGTTCCGACACCCCGTCCACAGCCCCAGCCCCGGCACCGGCAATCCACAGGGGGCAGTCAACGTCAAGTCGTGGTGTTCAGTGGCGCCTGTACTGATCTAACATACGCAGGACACCACCTACTAAGCCCCCTACTGACGACAATAATTGCTTAGTCGCGGAGCCGGGCGTGAGTGAGCTCTCCCTCCGGAGGGCGCCACCACGTCCGTCGAACGACAGCCCCCATAGACACGCCGATACCGGTGACCCGACGGAACCCAAACCAAGGCCATAGAGACGTGGAGAGGACATCGAAATGAGGTCACCATGAGAGCAGGGCATGAAGGGCCACAGAATTTGAGACTTTTTTTTTTTATGCTGATCGATGAGAATGAGGATGATTAAGATGATGCTACGGATTTCCATTTCGGTCTGAAACTACATGACAGGGCTGTACTCTACGCTTCCTTTTCATAATATATCCCGGCGTCAACCAGGCCCGAAAGATACAGGCACCTGCAGTGTTGATCAGGAAATTTGAGCAACACTCTCAGAAACGCATCCATTAAGTGGATGAAACTCGACTGTGTGGTCCCAGTCTTCCCAAATGAGTCCGCAGCAAACTCAACTCTGGGTAGGAGCCGGTCGGGGCAGAAAAACCCACATGACACTGATGGGATTCGAACCACGACCTCCCAGCCGACGTGCCTGAGAAAACAGAGAGAGAGAGAGATGAGAGAGAGAGAGAGAGAGAGAGAGAGAGAGACGGAGAGTGAGAGAGAGAGAGAGAGAGAGAGAGAGAGAGAGAGAGAGAGAGAGAGAGAGAGAGATGCACAGAAAGAAGCACAAAGAGCACAGTTTCGGACTTCCCCCCCATACACTGTATAGAAAGAGACAGCGAATCCTTGTGCTGTAAACACTGCGTAAGTAACCCCCCCCTCTCCTTCCCCTTTCCACTGAATGTTTCTTCCCAGTTTCTTTCCCCTCCCCGTTCGCTCGTGGAGTTGTGTCTTGCCATAGTCATGTTGACAAAACCAGCACAAGTTGTCAGGTGGGAATACGCAACGAGACAGTAATTAGCATCGCAGAAAGACAGTCGGCTGTCCAATGGCAGGAATTGCATCCTCTCCTCATTCTTCCTGGTCTACTTTGACTCTTTTCTCTACTTCCCTGCCTCCTTCCTCCCTTACCTTCATTGTCTTCCTCCTCCCTCTTTCTTCTTTCTCCTTCTCTTCTCTGCTTCTATTTTCATGTCTGTTTTTTTTTTCTCTTCTGCCTCTATAATTTTTTCTACCCCCCCTCCCCTCGTCCCTTCCTCATCTCCATCGTTTTGTCTTCTGTCCCCTCACATCTGTTTTCTTCCTCCTTAATGTGTCTCCGTCTTTCTCTTTTATATCTCCCTTCACCTTCTCTGTCCCCTTTATACTTTGTCTGCCACCTCCTTCTTTTTTGCTTTCTTCTTTGTATTCTTCCTTCCCTTCTGTGACACTTTCCTTCTTTCATTCTGTGCCTCAGCCTTGCCTTCTCCGTTCCCTTCCTCCCTGCCTTTCTTCCCTGCCCCTTCTCACCATCTTTGCACCCCTTCCTTCCTTTCGTGAACACTTCCTTTCCTTCTTTGCCTCCTCCCTTCCTGGCTGTTTCTGCCTTTTCCTTTCTTTCCTTTTTTGCCTTTTCTGAGTCATCCTTTTCCCTTTTCATATGATCTTTTTCTCTGTTCTGTCTCTTAACTTTTGTGCCCCTTTCCGTTGCTTTGCGTAGAGGGTGAGATTAATGTCCTTTCGGCCTGAGGCCCTTAAGGACAAGGGTACTGCAGACGTAGGTCTGCATCATTAGTGGCAACTGCTGTCGCCGGAAGTTCTGGGTGAGTTTGATGTGGGGTCGTCGTGTTTCTCTCTCTGTGAGCTCTTCTTCCTCTTGAACGTTGGTTCAATTTTTGTTGTCGGTCGACCGACGATGGGCGTCGGTGTATGTTGCCTCCTTTTCCCAATCATCAGGCTGTCTTCAGGACCACCGGGTGGCCTTCTTCATGCTCGGGTGGCGATGGTCCTGTGCCGCGTGAGGCCACGTCAAGCAGGGGAGCAGGACGAAAGTCACTGGAGCGCTGCACGAGTCCTTAATATTTGGCGGATACTCGCAGACTACGGCCGAGAGGGCAATTTTTCAGCCCAACCCCATAAGGAGTGCCTCCATGTCTGCCTGACCTTAGAACATGGTTACGTAGGCTACGGCCATCACAGTCAGGCAGCGCTCCAGCGCCGATCACCCGCATCTCCAGGAGCCGTCCCCGGCGACACAGGCTAGACACATCGTCACCCATATGGCTGGAAGGTTGACTGCGCCGCCCGACTCTGACCACTCACATCAGTGTCGCTCAAAGGAGAGCTGCCACCTCTACAATGGCGTCCACTGCTATGCCACACTCACAGTGGAACCCCTTTCCCCTATTCTTTCCTTTTCATCACCAATTTACTCTGAGCAATTTTGTGTCCGCCTTCTTTCCGTCACAGGCGCTTTGTGCAACGAGACAAAAAGAAGCCAAAGAAATATTCATGTCAGCTTAATTCTTTTCGCTCAGCTTCCGCCTACAGTTGCTTATTTTCCGATAAAAACGCAGCTTAAAAACGAAAACAAATATAGCAACAATGACAATGAAAGAATCCGGTGCAAATGATTCAGATGTGAAAGTTTATTTCGTGCACATTGCTTTTCATCGTTTAATATATCCATAACGTTTTATTTGTATGCACATTTACTGTAACTGTTTTTACATTTCTTCTCTCTCTCTTCTCTCTCTCTCTCTCTCTCTCTCTCTCTCTCTCTCTCTCTCTGTCTGTCTGTCTTAGATTACTTTTTGTTTTCTTGACATCTCCTGGATTTTATAGATAAAGAATCAGTAATCATTTTTTCCTTGTTACAAAGCAATGTTTACTTTCAGGTAATGAAATATGAGAGAAAACAAAAAACTGGGTTACATTCTAATAACGATTATTACTATAATGAAAAAAAAGTCTGATATCGATTGCCTTGCTGTATTTGTTCCGAATAAGAAAACAAATTTGACCAGATACGGTTCTGACCATTCTAAACATTAAACATTAAAAAGTCAAATGATTTTCAGTTAGGAAATGTGTGATAATGTTTGTCATTCAGTAAACAGATGTGAGAAGCCAACTTTTAGGGAAGCAAGGTCGTCTGCAAATAAAAAGCATGGTCTTTTAGAGATGCATGAAACAGAAATACCAGTTAGCCACCCTAAAGCCTCCAGCTCACCATTATTCCAAGCGCAGTTGTGATTCAGTGGGTAACGTGCTCAGGCTGGGAAACAAACATACGTCGGGTACTTAGCTCCCCTTGCTCCTTCCTTAAATCCCATGCCTAGATCTTAAAGCGGTGGTCTCCCAGAGGAAACAATAAATCACGGTGTAATGTGCAATAGGTGCACCCTGTGCACAAGTGAACCACACGTACAAGAGAGCTGTTTCTGGCAAAATTCCTAAGAACTGTCACCTTGGTTTGTAAACAGAAGCGAACACAAACGGAAAAGACGGGTAGCTTCGTACTATGGCAATACGCCCTGCGAGTGAGTAGTGCATTTTCTTTTGTTGGGAGACTAGGTCTAACTCTAGGTAGCAATACAGATATACCTGTTGTGACGATAAATGTTGAGAGTAAAAAGGTATGTAGTGTAGTGATGTGAAACTAAACGATGTACACAGTGTTGTCGAATCATTAGTTCGTTCTAAAGAAGAAGAAAGGGAATGTGGACAACAACAACAATCACCACAACTGTCCCGAAAGGAGTCTTACTAGTCTACCGGGTGCTAGGCCAGTCAGTGATCTCTTTGTTCTCAGACATGCACACGAACGAAGCCACAAAGCATCCAGTTATATCATGCTAACAGTAAAAACACAGAAAAAAAAACGTATAGATCAGGTACTCAGGTTATACTATCCCATTTTCTGCTGAATATGATCAGCTCCCTTAACACGGCTCTACACTGAGACGAATAGTTCGCCACTGTCTTTCTGCCTCACAGAAATTGTATTTTTCTGCTATCCAATCACATTATACAAATGAAGGCACATCCAAAGTGCATGGGGGAGGGGGGGGGGGGGGGGGGGGGTAAAGTCGTGATACAACTAAGTAATTCTTCCACTGGTAGGTACTGCTAATGTGCAGATGGTCCTCCTCCTACTCCTCACTCCGCCTGCCAACCCCCTCCCCAACCACACCCCTTCCCCGCTCACCATTTTGGGGCCCCTGTAGATTTCTGACACAAATCCCACGCTTCCACCCCCCCCCCCCCCCCCCCCCCCCCCCCCCCCGCAGTCCAAAGTGACCTGCTCTTAGTTTTGCTGTCTTAGCGAATAAATCAGTGCAGATGACTTACTCCAGATGAGCAAGCTGCTCCCTTCTTGAGAGATGTTGCATTCTTTGCCGTCTTCTTGTTGCTATGATTGTGTGTTCTGTCTAAAAGCGCCGAAAAGCTAGACATCGTCTGATTCTGACATTCGTTATTCTTTTCTTTATTTACAAACTATTTGCCTTTCGATGTAAAACAATTAGAAAAACAATCCTTTGACTGTACTTCTCTTTTTGTCATCTCTATAGAGCCTATAGCAAACATTCAAATGGTTGGTCACAAGTAACCATCTTTGAGATCACCTGCTTATTGTTTGAATATTCTGGTTTTTGAACTGTGCTTTTCTGCGATCAATTAAGTGCTCACTTACCGTACAGAAGTTAAATACCCCGTTTTTAGCCACCACCACCCCTATCACGGTTATCCCCTCCCCTTTTCTTCATCACTTATCATCATCCCATCCTCTGCTCCATTCAACGCAAACAAAATACGTTCACACCAGCGTGCACACACACACACCACACACACACACACACACACACACACACACACACGCCCGCGCGCGCGCACTGTGTGTGTGTGTGTGCGTGTGTGTGTGTGTGTGTGTGTGTGTGTGTGTGTGTGTGTGTGTGTGTGTGTGTGTGTGTGTGTGTGTGTGTGTGTGTGTGTGTGTCCTGCATTTGGAAAGGAAGACGCATCGGCAACACGAAGCATGCAGAGACCCAAGCATGTGCTCTATGGCGGCTGCACGCTGTCCACAGACTGATCCAGTTTTACCTGAGGTGACCGTCGTCTACAGAACTGACAGTGAACACCAGTGACATTTTCTCGTTCATGATTTCATCACGTAAAGTGAAAAAACAGGATATTGCTGTGCTTTCCATGTTAATAAAATCGAAATTGAGTCGCGTTTGTTGTTGTACATCCCGCCGATTTGCTTAAAGGGCTTTTACAGCCTAACAGCATTAAACTTCGTTCATTCGTTCGTTTGTCCAAACATCAAAGCAATAAGCCTATAGAGGAGATAATTTCTACACACACACACACACACACACACACACACACACACACACACACACACACACACACACACACACACACACACACTGACAGCCCACATATAGCACACACACACACTGAAACACCAATTCTGTGTGAATACAATTCTGTGTGATACATGTGTATCCAATACATGGTAATCACGGGTCATTAAAGTATGGAACTGGCTGACATATTACTCGTAAGAGTCGAACAGCTTATGGGTGTATATGGATTGGGGAAGGGGAGAAGAGGGAGGAAGGGGGGGGGGGGGGATGAAAAGCCTTGCTCTACGTGCAAATTAGACGCCGAACCATACTGATATGGAATATGCCTTGAATAAGATTTTAAACGTTTCAAAAATTCGCGAATTGGTTCTAAAATACAAACAAACAAACAAAACCTGTTAGGGGGGAGGGAGCATCGAGGAGAGGGGGGGGTGGTGGAAGAATTAAAAATATCTTCCAAGTGGATGAGATTTAATAAGAGTAACAGCCAACATTGCCAGACTCCAGCCGTTCTCATAACTGGGATTAAAACACTTGACAAAGTCAACGGAAGCTTGAAGGACTTCATCTTATCATGAAGAGGCTGAAAGTGATTTTTTGTACTAGTACAGTCAAATAAAAAATGAGGGATATCGAGAGTCTGACCACATGCACAGCAATTTAAGACATTCCTCTTATGACATGTGTCTTTCTTCCTGGTTGTTAAACCAGAAAAAAGCGATCATCTTCCGAACACGGATCGCAGGAATATTCTTGAAGGTCGTCGTCTGATTCACACAGCAGCACACTTACATCATCCGTTTGATGGAACACATCCTTCAAAAATACTTTTGTTCTATAGCTTGCTCCAACTTGTGTCGATGTCCGACTGGTGGATTTCTGGGCCCCTGCTGTTGCGCACCGACGGATCGGGGTGCGAGCACCGAAGCGTATCCTGAATGGGCGTGGATGTGTATGTACGTGCGCGCGTATGTGTGCGTGCATGCGTGTGTTTATGAGAGTGAATGCATGTGTACGAGTGCTCGAGTATAAGCGTGTGTGTGTGTGTATGTGTGTGTGTGTGTGTGTGTGTGTGTGTGTGTGTGTGTGTGTGTGTGTGTGTGTGTGTGTGTGTGTGTGTGTGTGTGGGCGTGTGTAAAGTCTGTGCGTGAGTGTGCAAGTTTGAGTGTATGTGAGGGTATGGGTGTGTTCGTATTGAGATGCGTGCATTGTGTATTTATGTAAGTGCGTACTTTTGTGTGTGTGCGCGCGGGCACGCGCGTCCGTATGTGTATGTGTATGTGCGTGAGTACGCACGCGCGCATGTGTGTGCGCTTGTGTGTGTATGTGTGCGCGCGTATTTTGTGTGTGTTAATTATGCTTCTTTGCTTTGAATGAAAAAACGTTGGTATTCTGTTCATAATGTTTTCTTAAATGTCAGTACAACTTTGAGTTAATCTGACAATAAATTGGTTTCAGTCAGTCAGTGTGTGTGTGTGTGTGTGTGTGTGTGTGTGTGTGTGTGTGTGTGTGTGTGTGTGTGTGTGTGTGTGTGTGTGTGTATGTGCATGTGTGTGGGTGCGTGCGTGCATGCGTGCGTGCGTGAGTGCGTGATCGTGAGCGTGCATGCGTGCGTGCGTGCGTTCGTGCGTTCGCGCGCGCGCGCGCGTTAGTGAACAATGAATAAACATCTTATGTCTGGAAAAAAAGAATATTCATCAAAACCAAACAACACTTACAATCTACAGGCAACCGCTCATCAAGCAAAAATCGAATCTTTTGGAATAGTCCTTTAGGGGCAGTACCTGTGAACATGACTTAATGGACACGCGTGTATATTTAAAAGCCTCTCAGGAAAGCACCTCGATCTGCAAATGGACAAGAATGTGTCGGCAGAAATGCAACCCCTCCAGCTAGACAATCTGGCATGGTGTCATTGTCCTAGACAGACAGGCCGCGCCTTATGCGGGGACGTCATTAAAATACAGTCCTGTGATTGGAGTGGGAGATGGACTCCATTAACTGCTTTTAGTGCTTTGACGCGAGGATATTCATGAACATCGAACGATAAAAAACGAAGAAAATGGACAAAGGGCGGATGAAGAAGACGAGAACGAAGTCGAGGAGCAGAAGAGGGAGAGGGAGTTGAGAAGAAAAGGATGATGATAATGATGATGATGATGATGATGATGATGATGATGATGATGATGATGCGGTCTAATCGGAGAGGAGGAGGAGGAGGAGGGGAAGGAAGAGGAGAAGGGGAAGAAAGAGGAGGGGAAGAGGGAGATGGAGGGAGGAAGTAAGGAAAAAGGAGAGGCAAAGGGAGGAGGTAGACAAGAAGCAGAAGAAAGAGGAACGAGAAGGAGGAGGAGTGGCAGTGGTGGTGAAGAAGAAGAATGCGAAGAAGAAAAGATGCGAAAGAAGAAGAAGAAGAAGAATGCGAAGAAGAAGAATGCGAAGAAGAATGCGAAGAAGAAGAAGAAGAAGAAGAAGAAGAAGAAGAAGAATGCGAAGAAGAAGAAAGAAGAAGAAGAAGAAGAAGAAGAAGAAGAAGAATGCGAAGAAGAAGAGAAGAAGAAGAAGAAGAAGAAGAAGAAGAAAGAATGAAGAAGAAGAAGAATGCGAAGATGAAGAATGCGAAGAAGAAGAATGCGAAAGAAGAAAAGAAGAAGAAGAAGAAGAAGAGGAAACAAAAACAAACAAGCAAACAAAAAAAAGAGGAGAACAGAAGAAGAAATGTACTGTAAACTCAGCGCGCACATCAAAGCTTGCGAAGAAGGGTTGCGGTGTATGTAGAGGGATGGCCTGACATCAGAAAGAGCTGCTGAATTCCTCTCTGAGTCTAAACAGTGTCTTCCTTCTCCTTACCCGATCGACAGTCTCCCTGTCCTTCACAGCACTCCTACAGCACGAGCAGGAATCTTTCCACAGAGAGAGAGAGAGAGAGGAGAGAGAGAGAGAGAGAGAGAGAGAGAGAGAGAGAGGAGAGAGAGAGAGAGAGATAGCTAGGAGAGAGAGATAGAGAGAGAGAGAGAGAGAGAGGGAGAGAGAGAGAGATATAGATAGAGAGAGATAGAGAGAGAGAGAGAGAGAGAGAGGGAGGAGAGAGAGAGAGACAGATAGATAGATAGAGAGAGGGAGAGGGAGAGAGAGAGAGAGAGAGAGAGAGAGAGAGTGAGGGAGAGAGGAGAGAGTAGATAGCTAGAGAGAGAGATAGAGAGAGAGAGAGGGAGAGAGATATAGATAGAGAGATAGAGAGAGAGAGAGAGAGGAGAGAGAGGGAGAGAGAGAGAGAGAGAGAGATAGATAGAGAGAGAGAGGGAGAGAGAGAGAGAGAGAGAGAGAGAGAGAGAGAGAGAGAGAGAGAGAGAGAGAGAGAGAGAGAGAGAGAGAGAGAGAGAGAGATATTTTTTATCTCAAGGTGACAAAAGTAAAACGTGCGGGCTTAAGTAACTTGCTATTAGCATTCTACTAAGCAGCATACTATCTACAACAACCCACACACCTACATCCACAACATCTA
>JADBJO010008402.1:20000-30000 GCA_016801955.1 Conus betulinus
GTCATTCTATCATTTCATTTGTTTTCTGATGCGTACTAATACCAACCTTTAGCATACTCTTAAATAAGTTGCCTATTGTGTGTGTGTTTACAGGTACGTATGCGTACCCGCGCGCACACGTGTGTGTGTGTGTGTGTGTGTGTGTGTGTGTGTGTGTGTGTGTGTGTGTGTGTAATGGGAAAAAGGAAAATTCAGTGCCCAATCCCATTTCACCTCGAGGAAAAAGAGTGGCAGATAGAGGGAAAAGACAAACAGATGCACAGATAGAGAAAAGAGAGAGTGGAAGATGAGTCTTATGTTTGGAAGGGGGCACTTGAGAGTGTGTAAAAGAAAGTGAGAGAGTGGTAGATGATTTATTCTGGAAGGGGGCACTTGAGGGGGTATATATATATATATATATATATATATATATATATAGAGAGAGAGAGAGAGAGAGAGAGAGAGAGAGAGATTGTTCACATGTGTATGTGTCTATGAGTATGCGTACCCGGATGGTGGGATGGTGTTTGGGTATATATATTATGCTCTACACGTGATGTTATAGATATGCTATATATATGTACATGGGGTGTGCATAAGAATAAGGTGGGATGGGGAAATTGGGGGAGGGGGTATAGAGAGAAAGGGATGGAGGAGAGGCTGTGGGAAAGAAAAAGAGCTGGTATGATTCAAACTAATCCATCAACCATCAATCATTTTCTTTTTCCACCCCCAACCGGCATTATCACACCAATGCCACCACATTATCTCACTTATGACAATGATCATCATCCTGTAGTACTGTAGATCTCACTTATGATAATGATCATCATCATCCATTGATCATTTCCTCTATTCCCCCAACTGGCATTAACATACTAAGGCCAGTACACCATTCCACTTTTGTAAATGACCATCATCCCACACTACTGTGAATCAGACTCACACCATGACAATGATCATCATCCATCAATCATTGTTTACCTCCTTCATTCCCCCATCGGCATTATTACACCAATGCCACAACACATTATCCACTTATATAACAGTGATCATCATCTACAGTACTGTTGATCTCAAATGATCCATGATCATCACCCACCAGTCACTGACATTCCCCCCCCATCCACCCTCTTCCTGAACTGGCAGTATTATACTAGTGCCACCACATTATTTCACTTACCACAATGACCATCACCCTACAGTATCTCACTATGACAATGATCATCACCCACCAGTCACTGATAGATCTTCCTTTATTTCCCCAACTGGCACTATTGTACCAATGCTACATTATTTCACCTTCATGACAATGACCCTCGCCCTATAGTACTGCAGATCCCAAATGTTCACCATCCATCAGTCACTGGAAATGCTGTCATCTTGTGATCACCTTCACACTGCAATATATATGGCAATGAGGAAGCTGACCATTTGGCAAAGGAGGAAAACAGCAGCCCCAACAGAACAGAAGTCTCCTTTGAAAAAAATCAAAAGTATTATCAAGGAGAACCAAAAATCAAAAAGGCAGATGGCTTGAGCAGCATCCTACTTCAACAAGGGGAGGACACTACCAGATGCCCAGATCAGACCTTTGTGAGACTGAGGACAGGGCACTCCAGACTGAGACATCACATGTCCACTACTATATTCACAATGGCAAGTCTTCAAATCATCCATGCAGTACAGCTCAACAACGTAGCCTGCCAACACACCGATGAAGGGAAAGCCCTATTGACCACTGGAGGGCCTTCGCCATACAGCAGCCTTCGTCAATACCTCCAGGGTTCCTACCTAAGTGAACAAGGAAGAAAGACCATCCTACATTACTGTTGATCTCTAATGATCATCACCCATCAGTCATTGATCCCCCCTCTCCCCCCCCCCCCCCCCCCTCTCAACTAGCATCATTATACTACTGCTACTGCCACCACATCATTTCACCTGTGACAATGATTAGCATCCCACAGTACCTTTAATCACAGTTATGATTCCAGTAACAACAAGGATTATCATCCTGTAGCACTGTTGTTATCAAATGACCATCACCCATCAAGGTTCCCATTTTTTTTTTTTTATTTTAGTAACAAGAATGATCATCATCCTGTAGCACTGTTGTTATCAAATGGTCATCATTTAAATAAACTTTATTATCATTATTTATATATTTATTCAAAAACCCCCTTGTGTGTGTGTGTGTGTGTGTGTGTGTGTGTGTGTGTGTGTGTGTGTGTGTGTGTGTGTGTGTGTGTGTGTGTGTGTGTGTGTGTGTGTGTGTGTGTGTGTGTGTGTGTGTGTGTGTGTGTGTGTATGTGTGTGTGTGTGTGTGTGGTGTGTGTGTGTGTGTGTGTGTGTGTGTGTGTGTGTGTGTGTGTGTGTGAGTGTTGATTTCACCTATGACAACAGTCACTATTCATCAGTCATTGATCATTTCCCAATTTTCTGCTCAATTGGCATTATCATACCAATACTATCATGTTATTTCACTCATGTCAATGATCAATGTCCTATAGCATTGTTTATCCCACTTATGACAATGATGATCATCATCATTTAAAAAAAATATATATATATATATATATATATGTGTGTGTGTGTGTGTGTGTGTGTGTGTGTGTGTGTGTGTGTGTGTGTGTGTGTGTGTGTGTGTGTGTGTGTGCGTGTGTGTGTGTGTGTGTGTGTGTGTGTGTGTGTGTGTGTGTGTGTGTGTGTGTGTGTGTGTGTGTGTGTGTGTGTGTGTGTGTGTGTGTGAATAGGTGTGTATGTGTGTAAAAACTCCCCACAATTAGTCGCTTTTGACCAATAATTCACCCGTAATACTCTCCCCTCTCTTCCCCCCCCCCCCCCCCCCCCTTTTGTTCCCCAACAACAATGTTTGCATGAATTTCTCTCCCCCCACCCCCCCCCCCCCCATGCATACGCTTGTGTGGGAGGAGAGATATGAATTCTTTCTCTCTCTCTCTCTCTCTCTCTCCCCCCGCCCCCATTACCCTCTTCCACCCCCCTTCCATATTCTGTCCCCCCCCCCCTCCTTTTTTCCCCCTCCTAACGATATCTTACCACCCATTGTTCATTTCCATTCTCTTCCAGTCATTACTATCATTACCCACACCCCCACATACAACTACCCACACATTACTACTATCATCACCATCCATTAAAATTGTTCATTTCATTTATTTATTTATATCTTTTTTATTCTTTATTATTTTTTTTATTTCATTTCATCTATTCATTTATTTATTATTATTACTTTATTCATTTAATTTTTTTTTTTTTTTACTTATTTGGTGTTATGGGTGAAAATGAATGACTGTACAGTATACGACTCCCATTTCCAAGCAATTCCAAAGATGGCCACCTGCCAAATTTGGTGTTTGTAGCATTAAATGAACCATTATGCAAAATGTATTCCCATTTTTGTGTCGGCCATTTTGAAAAATGCCCAAAAAAAAAAACACGTTTATACAAATTTTTCATGGTGGCTCTAAATCAGGTTTTGTTCAGGACATAAAACTGGCCATCTCTGCCAAATTTGGTGCTTGTTGCATGAAGTGCATGATTTTTCGACATAGAACCCCCACTAGTTGTGACACACACGTTAAGAACTAGAAAGATCACCAAGATCACGAGTCAGGCGCTCTACCAACTGAGCCGGAATAGCTCAGTTGGTAGAGCGCCTGACTCGTGATCTTGGTGATCCTGGGGTTGCGGGTTCGAACCTCCGCCGGGCGTTTCGGTACAGGGGGATTTTTCCCTCGGAGTTAACATTGGTTCTGACTCCATTTCCCATACAGTCCTTCGAATGAGACTTTAAACCGAGGTTCCGTATGTGAACGCACGCATAACATCTTGCACACACGTAAAATCCCATCACCAACATTCGGAAGAGAAGGCCAGTTTGGCCGTTGGCATGGATGACACGTTACACATAGCATGCACCCTGAGTGAGAAATGGAAAGAATGAAGGAAGTAAGGAAAATGAGTGATCGATATTGAATGATACTGACTGGATGACACGGAAACTACTGAATGAAGCGCCAGCTGGCAGCTCTTCAGTCGGCACTACCCAGGTAGGCAGCCCGTTGTGTAAACGAGTGTGTTGATTGTAAAGCACTTAGAGCTTGGTCTCTAGCCGAGAATAGGCGCTATATAAATATTCTTTTAGTGTGTAACGTAAGTCCTACATGCAATTTTGTGTCTTCACAATCCTTCGATCAATATCAGGTACAAGGCTTGACAAACAGAATTGTGTGTGTGATCGACAATGCGTTTATAAGAAAAAAAAAACAATAAAAATTTAGACCTGCGATCGTGTTATCAAGTGGATGATGATGGCCTAACCTTGTACATCCTACATTACTCATAGGACACATTATTAACACGTCACGAAAACGTCACGTATGAGAAAAGAGTGAGTACGTGAATGGCATATTGCCAGTCAAAACACCCACACAGTTTCCGGCACATACATAGCTCAGGCCATAAGATCAGTGACGTTAAGCCAGAATACACGACTGAGAGAAAAATTGAATCAGTAGAATAGGATTTTTTTAACAATCTGACAATCATTGCTCAACTTTTACATGAATGTGGAATTGGATTTTTCAACAACCTGTCAAACACGTCTCAACTTTTATATGAATGCATGAATACATGATGAAAGCGCTTCAGACCATCTGAATCTCTCACAGAGGGAATCCACACACACACACACACACACACACACACACACACACACACACACACACACACACACACACACACACACACACACACACACACACACACACACACACACACACACACACACACACACACACACACACACACACACACACACACACACACACACACACACACACACACACACACACACACACACACACGCACGCACGCAGACGCTCTCTCTCTCTCTCTCTCTCTCTCTCTCTCTCTCTCTCCCTCTCCCTCTCTCAGTGTATCTTTCTGCACGATTGTGAGACTTGCCAAACCGTCTTCTGTAAAACAGTGTACTTTTTTTCGCTTTGTTCAGACTTTCATTCTACGAGACCTGGCAGCGAATACCGAATTCCAGAGACACAGAACTATAATTATCAGACAATTTGGGGAGTTAACTGAGAGATGTGTGAAATGAAGAAGAGAGGAAACACCATCACACATGAACCACCACACCATCACCAATTATAGCTATGAAAATTATGAGAAAAATGAATATAGAAATAAACATCATTGCAAAACAGTGCAGTAAATAGACAAAAAACACAATAATAGCGCCTGCAGTGGTAGCAGTAGTAGTAGTAGTAGTAGTTGCAGCGATAGTAACAGCAGCAGCAGCAGTAGTAGTAGTAGTAGTAGTAGTAGTAATAGTAGTAGTAGTAGTTGTTGTTGTTGTAGTTAGTAGCAGAACTGAAGAAAAAGTAACAGCGGCAGTAGTAGTAGTAGTAGTAGTAGTAGTAGTAGTAGTAGTAGTAGTAGTAGTAGTTAGTAGTAAATGAAGAAAAAGTGAGCGGCAAAAGTAGTACAGTAGTAGTAGTAGTAGTAGTAGTAGTAGTAGTAGTAGTAGTAGTTGTTGTTGTTGTAGTTAGTAGCAGAAATGAAGAAAAAGTAACAGCGGCAGTAGTAGTAGTAGTAGTAGTAGTAGTAGTAGTAGTAGTAGTTGTAGTTAGTAGCAGAAATGAAGAAAAAGTAACAGCGGCAGTAGTAGTAGTAGTAGTAGTAGTAGTAGTAGTAGTAGTAGTAGTAGTAGTAGCAGTAGCAGTAGCAGTAGTAGCAGTAGCAGTAGTAGTAGTAGTAGTAGCAGTAGCAACAGCAGCAGCAGCAGTAGTAGTAGTAGTAGTAGTAGTAGTAGTAGTAGTTAGTAGTAGAACAGAAAAAGCAGAAGAAATAGAAGCAGAAGCAGCCGAAGAAAAGGGGCTACAGCAATGCCGCCGTTACATGTTTGTAAGCACACACACACACACACACACACACACACACACACACACACACACACACACACACACACACACACACACACACACACACACACACACACACACACACACACACACACACACTTACACACACACACACACACACACACACACACACACACATACACACACTAACGCGCGCGCAAACACGTACACACACACACACATACATACACACACACACACACACACACACACACACATACACACACACACACACACACACACACACAACACACACACACACACACACGCACGCACGCACGCACACGCACACACATACACACACACACACACACACACACACACACACGCGCGCGCGCGCCCGCGCGCGCACGCACACAAACGCGCGCGCGCCCGCACGCACTCACGCGAGCACGCACGCACACACACATGCACACACGCTCGCGCGTCCCCCCTCCCCCCCCCCCCCCCACTCTAGCTTGCGCTAGGAGGAGAAGGAGGACCAGGAGGAGGAGGAGGAGGAGCAGCAGCAGTAGCAGTAGCAGTTGTAGTGGTAGCAGCAGCAGCAGTAGCAGCATCAGTGGTTGTAGTGGCAGCAGGAGCAGTAGCAACAGCATAAGCAGCAGCTGCAGTAGCAACGGCGGCAGTAGAAATAGAGGCAACAGCAGCAGCAGTAGTAGCACCGATATCAGCAGTAGGGATAATAGTATCATATCAAAGATGTTAACAGTAATGTTTCTTCATGATATCATCACGTCTCTCAAACTGCACTGTAAACAAACAAAACAAACAAAAAAAAAACAAACAAACAAACACACACGTACAAAACGTATTAAAAACACCCAAACAAAGCTGGACTCCCTTTCTTATCTCTCTCTCTCTCTCTCTCTCTCTCTCTCTCTCTCTCTCTCTCTCTCTCTCTCTCTCTCTCTGTCAGAACACGAATGACCCCTCACCTTGCAGCCAACGTCGCCCAGCTTGACCATGTGTTTGGTCAGCTGATGGTAGAGCACCTTGCTGACGATGGCGCAGTTGTCAATGATAGCCAGCATGGCCACGTGCATCTTGGACGAGCTGACCGTGGGCATGCGCAGAATGGTCAAGAGACTTAACAGGTTGCCCGGGAAACCGATGGCAAAAATTATCCACAGGTAGTATTCGTTGATGTTAATGGTGACGTCATATAGCATGTACTGTTTCATGCCTAGAGGAGGGATGGAGGTAGTGTTGGGTGGTGGTGTTGTTGGAGGCATTGAAGAGGTCCAGAGACTGGCCACTGTGGTTGGCGTAAGTGAAGGTCTGAGAGGTCATGGTTTTTTTTTTTTTCTTTTTCCAGGGAATCTGTCAAAGCGTTCAGTTTCAAGACAAGAGAATACTTGACTGGGAAGAAATTTTGACAGCGGTCACAGAACGACGAAACTGGTTTCTCTTACAGCTTACTCTTCCTTCAGGCGATTATCCTCACGACTTCTCTCCCTTGATGAAGATAATGTCATCGAGTTAGATCCGAATACACTGCAATGTTAGTTTCAACAATTGTTCAGAAACTCTTACACCTTCTTCATCTTCCTTCTGGCGATTATCTTCAAAACTTCTCTCCCTTGATGAAGATAATGTTCTCAAGGTAGATTCAAATACACTGCAATGCTCGTTTGCACACAATTGTTCAGAAAACCACTCCCCAATATAGTTCAATGTTGATTGGCGTGGTCGTTGCTTCCTTTCTTGTCCCAAAACAGCAGGGCACTGAGATGGTTGTGTTTTCACACGTCAAAGAGTGATCACCAACCCCACATCATGCGTTTCTAACATGGAATGTGAAAAAGATTCTCATCATTTTTGTTTCCAACGTAGCAGCATCTCAGAAAATTCAGGGAGGCCTGTATTGAATGTTTCCTGCAACAAAGCGAAGAAAAGAAATGAGAAACAATAGACAGACAGGAGGCTTCTGTAGAACTGCTCCCCATTCGCTCAAACTGTACTTAACATACGAGAACAAAGCGGGTATAAGCTGCTACAGACGGAGCAGTTGAGGTTTGTTTTTATCGCACGCTGGGTACGACATAAAGCACGTGCGCAAAACACCACAAGAACCGTCGTGTTTGAGAGAGAGAGAGAGAGAGAGAGAGAGAGAGAGAGAGAGAGAGAGAGAGAGAGAGAGAGAGAGAGAGAGAGAGACAGACAGACAGACAGACAGACTGACAGACAAAGACGAATATGTACATTATTGAGAGAGAGAGAGAGAGAGAGAGAGAGAGAGAGAGAGAGAGAGAGAGAGAGAGAGAGAGAGAGAGAGAAGACGAGAAGAAGAAGAAGACGAAGAAGAAAAAGAGAAGGAAAAGACGAATACACACATTGTTGAGAGAGAGAGAGAGAGAGAGAGAGAGAGAGAGAGAGAGAGAGAGAGAGAGAGAGAGAGAGAGAGAGAGAGAGAGAGAGAGAGAGAGGGGAACACAGACAAAAGACAGAAATTTTTAAAGTCCTCATCACTTTAAAGATTTATTTGGTTCATGTCTCGGGTGTGGCTTTCGATTCCTTCAAACTCTCCGTAGCATACATTTTGTGGCCATCGTGTAAAGAAGGCCAGTTTGGTCAAAACAGTACTTGGACAACTCGGGTTGCAACAAAGTTTGAACTACCCGACTGTGAAAAAGCCTCCGCGTAATCATTCGTATTCGGATCATTAGTGACACGTTTTATAGTCCTGTTTGTAACAAAGCCCCCCCCCCCTCCCCCCCTTTTTTTTTGGCTGGCTATTTAAAGCAAACGGGAATTAACGTTATGAAGACAATTCGAAAGACGGGATATTTCTCTGTGGCTTTTTGTTTGTTTCGTATTTCAGCTCTTTTCTTCTTACCTTTCTTCTTTTCATCTGTCCCCATCTTTTTTTTTTATTTCTCTCTCTCTAGCATTCTGTCTTTCACCTAGACTGTTAGATGCGGTGGCCATAAGCAGAACCGTGCACCCAGGCAAGAGTCCGAGGTATTGATTGCACTTGGGGTATGCGTTTAGGCAAGCCGTGTCTGTAACATTTGATGATGTGATTTTGTTTTTTGGCTCTGCGATGTATGGACAGACATTTTAGCGTGGTGTGTGTGTGTGTGTGTGTGTGTGTGTGTGTGTGTGTGTGTGTGTGTGTGTGTGTGTGTGTGTGTGTGTGTGTGTGTGTGTGTGTGTGTGTGGGTTGTTGTTGCTCAACTGAAAAGGTATAGGTCGACTTCGATCTCGAATAGTCTTAATTCCATCAGAAGGAACGCCGACGCCACCCAAGTACTAAATGTTCACACGAGCCAAAAATCAACAGTTATAGGCATAAATAAAAATCCAACTGATAACTATGAACACAAGCCTAAAGAGACAGTTATAAACATAAACACGAGCCTAAATTTGCTGGTGATAAACATGAACGTAGACTTAAGTGACAGGTATAAACATAGACACAAGCCCAACGTAACAGTGATAAACATATATCAAAGATGAATGATTAACATGAACACAAGCCTAAAGAGACAATGATAAACATACACACAAGCCTTAATCTCACAGTGATAAACATAAACGTACCATATATATATATATATATATATATATATATATATATATATATATATATATATATATAAGCCTAAAGTGACAGTGATAAACATAAAAACAAGTCTAACATGACAGTGAGAAAAACATAAAGACAATCTGAATGGGAGACTGATAACCATAAACACAAGACTGAAGTAACGGAAATAAACATAAACACATGCCTGAAGTTGCAGTAATAAACACAAGTACAATCCTAAAGGACAATGATAAACATAAGCAGAAGCCTAAGGTAACGGTGACAAATATTACCACAGTCCTAAAGTAGTATAATGGTAATCATAAACAGAAGTCTACAATAACGGTGATAAATATAACCACAATCCTAAAGTGACAATGATCAACATAAACAGAAACCTAAAGTAACGGTGATAAATATAACCACAATCCTAAAGTAATAATGTTAAACATAAACTCAAGCCTAAAGTAACGAGAATAAACATAAACACATGCCGGAAGTGGCAGTAATAAACATAAATACAATCCTAAAA
>JADBJO010008402.1:42500-45000 GCA_016801955.1 Conus betulinus
TTCGTCTGTCCAGCTTATCGCGGGGTTGATATTTGGAGACACTGAGGGCCAAGGAAGAACGTTGATGTTGTTGTCGAGGGTTTGCATTTATTAGGCGTGCAGTATGAGGCCTGGCGTTGTCCTGTTGGAACAGCGTGCCTCATCCACGCAGTTCGGGCAACGCGCTCGTCATGTCTGAGGTACACTCTCCTCCTCCTGTCATGGCGCTGGAGCAGGGCCCAAAAAACTCGTCTGAAAACCAGACCCTGTTCCAGTGGTTCCTGAGGTTCCAGGGACGATGCTGCGTTGCCCACTACAGCCTGTTCCAACGACATCGCTGTGTGAGGACAGGTCCTCTGACAGGTCTGCAAGTCCATAGCCCTGCAATATGCAGGCGATTCCGAGCAGTCTGGTCAGAGATTCTTTAACCTTCGGGTACTTGCTGGGCGGCTGCTGAGGCTGACTGAAAGCGATTTCGCAGGTGGCTGACCCGGATGTGTCGCGTATATCGGTCTTCGGATGGAGTTGTTGCCAAAGATCTTCCAGAGCTTGGTCGGTGTGCCATGGAGCCGCTCATGCGTTGATGGCTCAGAAGCCTGCTGAGAGTGCTCTGGCTCACGTGGAAGTGTCGGGCGACTTCAGGCTGACTTTGCCCAGCTTGCAAACGCCCCAGTGCGCTCTCACGTTCTTGCTGAATAAGTCGCGGCATTTTTGCACTTTGTATTGACGGACTAGTTTTCCTTAGAATGACTCACTGTTTACATGTTTTGTTTGCCTTCATTTGAGCATTCATTCACCATAACGTGCATGAATTTGCTTCACTCAGGCGCAAAGCACGATATAAAAAAAAATGTCCAAGAGGCCATTTTGTGCACGTGCTATCCGACTGGCGCTAAATGTGTGAATACACGTAAAGCACAGACGTAAACAAACATTATCCACTGATTGGTTACATTTTACCAGTGCTTTGGCATCCACAGTGAAGATATAAAAAAGCATGCGTTTCTTCTTCTTTTTTTGACAGTATATAGATTAGGTCGCACGCGATAAAGCTATGTTAATAAAACTGAAATTAAACTTCAAGGTGTGCATAATATTTGGCCTGTTCTAGTCCAAGATATTCCGATGATTTGATTTTTATTCGAAAAAAACACAAGTAAAAATGCTGGAAGACAGGACCGCCATGTCCTGCTTAATATTCTAGGAATCACCTGTCAGATTTTCGCAGACCGTATTATATTCTAACAGTGATATCTGATCGAGGTGGAAATGACAGAAAATGAAGAACTTATTGGAAAACGCCTGAAGAGGGCAAGACTATATTGACTGCATCTGCATATAAATGAATTGTCCTAGGTGACTGAGGGTCATTTCATACACCACTGTACGCTTCCTGATTGAAAAGTGTATTCCTTGCTTTGTATCGTTCGTTGTGTATAGCTCTACACAAATTTCTTTGGGTGAAATAGCAGCTGCTTTCCGCAGGGGAAAATAGCACGCGTGTGTGAAAGAGATATATGGAAAACGAGAACACGATCATTTTATCCACCATTAAGAGACGTTACTATTTCCAGTACCCATACCAAAAAAATGACGGCGGTACATAACTGCAAAGATTCCCTGTGCGACCACATGAATTTAAAGGCGATCTTTATCACTTTGTACGGATGAGTAAACTTAAAAACGGATTATTAAGCTACATCAAAGACCATGCTGATTAGACTTTGTCCTTGATTTCCATCCCTGTCCCTTTCATTTACTGGCGATTATATTCATATTTGTGCCGGGCATGCGATTCGTCAGAGTCAGTAAACTCCCTCGTTATCGGTATCTGATACGGCCAAATTTCATCTGCTGATGTTGCGACTATGAATTGTTGGTGTTTATGACACAAACGTGAATCCTTCCAAGCTAGAACTGCATCCAGGAGACAGCTCACAGTCCACTCCATATCAGAATGATGGAAGTCACTTACAGGTAGTGTGTAGTCAGCCGTTTTCAGTTATCTCCTTCCCCTCGCCGCCAAGACTCCAAGATGAAGTTAATGGCAAGCGACAGTGAAAGTACTGTCGTCTGCAGAAGAATGTTTTCGTCATCAAGATATGTTTTCTTCCTCATTCCATCTGTAAGGTATCCACATTCCGTCTTTGGGGATGTTATCTAAACAGGACCCCACGTGCACATGTATTATTTTAATGTCATCCATCCCACCAGTACAAGACGGCCTCTTTTTCTAAAGATGGGAGGATGTTCAACGTACATACACTTTTCTTTTATTAGACTGCATCCAGGTACAAATCTCGGTTTTACGTTTCTTCCGAAGGACCAGCAGGGGATTGAAGTTTGTGAAGAAATGAACTCCGAAGACAATCTCGGCTATTTTGAGAGAGATTCGAACCCTGAACATTGGAACAAGATTCTGATGCCTCACCCACCAGGTTATTAACAAGGCCCTACACCACACCACGTTTGAAAATCAAACTGATTTCTCTGAGTGGAGAGCGCATAGCACGCGTTTAGT
>JADBJO010008402.1:50000-52500 GCA_016801955.1 Conus betulinus
GTTTTGTGTCATTTACAAGAGAAGAAGAAGAAGAAGAAGAAGAAGAAGAAGAGAAGAAGAAGAAGAAGAAGAAGAAAATATAAAAAACAATGTTGGAGCGAAGGAACAGGTGAAGACAAGAGAATTTGAAAAATAATTGTTGTTACACAGTATTCACATCATTCTTTCCCAATAGGAAGAGTGAACAACCTTCAAGGAATGGTATTATTGTCTGTTGCGTCAAACACCTTACAGTAAAATAAAGAAAAAAAAAAAAAGAAAACATCACTGTGAGAAAGATTCAGAGAAATTTTCGCAGGGTTTTGCCCCTTTCCTTCGGGCTGAAAACCGGACTGACTCGTATAATATGAAATAACATTTGACCTAGAAAGTTACCCATGATTTTTTGTATTGACAGTATCAGACTTCTTACTATACAACAACAATAACAACAACTATTGCTACTACTACTACTGCTGCTGCTGCTGCTGCAGTTGCTGCTGTTGCTGCTGCCGTTGTTATCATCATCATCATTATAATAAGAATAATAATGATAATTATCATTATCATTATTATTATTTCTCTGTGTGTCTATCGCCCTCTCTATATCCCTCTGTGTGTGTGTGTGTGTGTGTGTGTGTGTGTGTGTGTGTGTGTGTGTGTGTGTGTGTGTGTGTGTGTGTGTGATATCCATCCAACTGGCACATGGTTTACTATTGCACCACAAAGGAAAGGTTTGTACATTTTCTTCTTTTTTTCTGTAATGAGCCTATATGTTCGCCCATATTTCAAAGTCTCACATGAATGACTCGGAAGAGATTGATATCTGTAAAGATGTTGGCTCTGGAAAATGGGTCAAGAAAACCAGCTGCTTCTGAACACCATTGAATGGGCTTAGCCATAAGCAGAAGCTCCTCTTGTGACGTGATGGACTGATTGTTCTTTGAGAATCTTTGGTGCACTTGTATTCGAGAAGTTGTAATACAGCAGCATGAGAGCGATGTTACTAGGTATGAAAAGTCTGTCAAGAAAACAAAAGAAATGTAACGATCCTTCATAACACACACACACACACACACACACACACACACACACACACACACAGAGAGAGAGAGAGAGAGAGAGAGAGAGAGAGAGAGAGAGAGGGCGAGAGGTGGGGGTGGGGATACAAAGTTATGATGCATTCTTGAAGCAATGACAACCCACTCAGACAGTCACTCCTGAATGCGCTAATGTCATTTCGTTGTCGGCCCTGGCTTAACAAACAGAAACGAGTCCAGAGAGGACGATCCTATCAGTTGATGACTGGTCCCCAGAGAGACTAAAGGCGCCAGCACCTCGTATCTAACCCAACCATCTCATCATATATGGCTTTTGTATGGTCCTCGACTATCAGCAATATCTTTCAGGACGACGATGAAAACAAAATAGCATGAAGCTTTTAAATCCTCGCCACACACCATTCATACGGCACGGTCCGCACGTCTAGCGCCACATTACTCTCATTTCACTCCTCTACCCCCTTCAACCTCCAGCCTGTCCCCTCTTCCCCTAGCAATGCTCTGCCCCTCCTCTAATCAGAATCGCTTGTTGTTGGCCACATTACTTACGTTTTCGCTCACAGTTTCGTCCGTACTTTTCCTGACTATCCTATGACAAAGAATCACATTAGGTCACATTATGCCCATTGAGCCAGCCCAGAGATGGTCTCCGTGTTTGGTTCACGGATAACGTGAACAGAATATATATCCATTTTGAAAAATCAGGATTACCGCTGGTACCCCGCTTTCTGGTTCAGAGTTTTACAGTTCCACAGATCTATCTTGTAGAAACTGAAACTCATTATGTGGGCTGTTCTGCCCAAGATTCTGGATGCTGTTTTTAAAGGATGTATTATAATACGGACGATAAAATCTGTATCTATCTTGTCACTCCTTGGATGCCATTAGGTTCGATATATTTCCACGGCAGTCATGAAGTGGGAAAAATAAATGGCTTAACAAAGAGCAGCAACAAACAGGCATCTATATGTAAATGTGAAATAGTTATTATGGAAAATTATCAAACAGGAAGTGTGTCTGCCAATCATGGATTTTTTTTTCGGAAATTTGAAACACAAGAAGAGATCCGGTTCTAGAATCCTTTCCCTTTATTCCTTTTTTTTCCTGGATTACCTGCACTTATATTATCTTATCACAATACACCAATACCATCGTATCACAATACGCCCAGTATCATTGAATCACAATACACCAATATCATCGTATCACATTACACCAATATCATCGTATCACAATACACCAATGTCATCTTATCACAATAAACTAATATGATCTTACCACCATTACACCAATATCATCTTTTCACATTGCACGAACATCATCTTATCGCAATACACCAATATCATCTTATCACATTACACCATCTCATCTCCTTGTTGTTCAGCCCATTTCCTTTTGTTTTTTTTTTTGTTTTCTGCTTTACTGCTGACGGGCAACGCCTCTCTTATCAATGTAGTGAA
>JADBJO010008402.1:57500-67500 GCA_016801955.1 Conus betulinus
TATAAAAGGAGATTTCTACGGGGTGGATTCCTGAGCACTACGCACATTACAATTCCACTATGATGATACGCAAAACACTCGACTTGGTATTACATGATATAAAACAGGAATTGACTGAGCACAATTGTTCTTTTCTTCAACATAACGATTACACACACACACACACACACACACACACACACACACACACACACACACACACAGGGTTTTTTTTCCCTACCAACATATAACGCGACCAGAAAGCTGATTGACCAAATCGACCATCAATCAACCAACCAACCGACCAGGCAGCATGCCTGCGACATCACTCACGAATTACTACTAAACAAAAATTTAGAGTTAATCTGACCAAGTGAAGCGAAAGTTTAATGGACATTAAATCATTGTTTTACAAAATCGTACGAAATGAAGGTATGAAAAATTAGCACACTGTTTTCCAAAATGTTCTCTAAATATCCAAGAAACTTGAAATTATGATTTCAATACTCAGCTTAACGATTATGAAAGTTTAAAAAGTCAATATATACTAGGATGTTGGGGTCAAATACACACTATATCTTATGGATTAATACCAGTATGCAAATTAACAGATATCATGTCCCTGGACTTCCTTTTTTTCAGCTTTTTTTTTTCAGTCCGTAAAGATGTTCAATGGCTAGGTTGTACATCTCTCTCTCTCTCTCTCTCTCTCTCTCTCTCTCTCTCTCTCTGTGTCTCTCTCTGTCTCTGTGTGTGTGTGTGTGTGTGTGTGTGTGTGTGTGATCCATCCATCCCAAACGGCATATGGCTTACCGTTATTCCACAAAGGAAATGGATTTAACCTGCATACATTTTTTTTCTTCTTTTTCTTTAAACAGTGCATGTGTTCGCCGATGGTGCTCTATTTCAAAGTCTCAAATGAATGATTCAGAGAAAGTTGAAGTCTGTGGAGATGTCGGCTGCGGAAAATGGGTCGAGAAAAAAACTGGCTGCTTCTAAATACATTGAACTGGGTAAATCGCAAGCTGTGGCTCCTCTTGTAGAGAACCACTTGATGACGTAATGAACTGAGAGTTCCTTACGGGTCCCGGATGCTCTCGTATTCGAAAAAAATGGATGAATAGCATGGGTGTTATGTCACTGGATACGGAAAATTGGTCAACAAAAGAAAAAAATGTAAGGATCGTTCATTATGAGAGAGAGAGAGAGAGAGAGAGAGAGAGAGAGAGAGAGAGAGAGAGAGAGAGAGAGAGAGAGAGAGAGTTACGATGCATTCTTGAAGCGTCGATAACCGACCCAGACAGTCGCTCCTGACTGGACTAATGCTATTTCCTTGTCAGCCCCTGGGAACAGACAGCAGAAACGAACGAGTTCATAGCGGGCGATCCTATCAGCTGGTGGCAGTTTCCTGGAAAAGCTAAAGGTATTGGCATTTCCTATCTAACCCGCTCATCTCAACGCTTACGGCCCTCGTACGGTCCTTGACCATCAGCAACGTCTTTAGGGACGACGACAACAAAATAGTATGGGGCATTTAAACGCTCGCCAGACTCTATCCATACATCACGGTCATTACGCTTAACGCCTCAGTAACTTCATTGTTTCCCCCCTCCCTCCTCTATCTACCCACAACCCCCACCCTCTCCTCTCTTTGCCCTGGCAATGCTCTGTCCCTCCCCTGACCAGAATCACTTGTTGTTGTGGCCACATGTCTGTAGATTTCGCCCTCACAGTTTCGTCTGTATTTTTCCTGACTGTCCTATGACATGGCAGGTCACATCACATCGATTGAGGTAAATCTAGAGATCATCTCAGTGTTTGGCTCAGGAATAACGTGAAACGAACATCCAGTTTGAAGTGGCAGGATCATCGTTGATACCCCGCTTTCTGGTTCAGAGTACACAGCTTCGAAGATCTTTCTCCTGCAACCTGAATTCACTGTGCGGATTGATATGCCAAGGACTCTGGATGCTGCTTTGAAGGGTATGGTTTGATAGTGACGAAACAATCCACATCTATTTAGTCACTCTTTGGGAGTATCATGTTCTAAATATTTTTGCCAAGGTAGTCATCAAGTTGGAAAAAAGGGATGAACAAACGAGCAGTAAACATACATCCATATGCAAATATGAAAATATTCATTGTAGGAAATTAACTATCATTCGGATAATTCCTATTGGAATGATGTGAAACTTGGTACACAAAGATGAAGACAGTTCATCCTGCAATCCTTTTCCTTTATTTTCTCACTACGACCACCTGCATTTATATCGTCTTCTTACAATGACACCAACTCAAATAATTTGTGGTCCAACCCATTTTCTTTTTTTGTTGTTCGTTTACTACTTTACTGCGTAATGACAAACGCTTCCTCCTGAATGTAGTGAAACAGAAACTACCCGACAAAAAGACAACATTAACAACAACAAGAACAAGAATTACCCAACAAAAGAAAGACAACATTCACAGCAACAAGAACAACAACAAACCCTCTGTCCCCACAGCCTGATTCACAGCTTCATTTTCCTCGCTCCAGGCTTCATCAAAGGAACATTATTCCTAGCCCAGACAGCATGCAGGGAATTAGAGAGGTTCCGCTGACCAGTACAACAGGAGATAAAGAAACACGCTTCGAAGACGCCTGGTGCCGTCGTATCGTGCCAGGTAATTATGAGGGATAACCATGGATTCTTTTTGTCACTGCAACGGTTTAAAAACTTGGTTATGCTTTGTCTCGTCCCCGGTGAGGGAGGTGTTTGGTTGGGGGCGGATGACGGGTGGGGATGAGGGTGGTTTGGGGGGTATTATTTTCTGTAATAATAATGTCACATAAAAAAAAAACAACATGCAGGGCTGTTCAACAGGGAATACCAATGGTGCCAGAGAGAGAGAGAGAGAGAGAGAGAGAGAGAGAGAGAGAGAGAGAGAGAGAGAGAGAGAGAGAGAGAGAGAGAGAGAGAGAGAGAGTCTTTGCCACTTTGCCACTCTGTTATCGTCGTAGTCTTTTTGTCACCCTTTCTCTCTGCCCATCGGCCCGTCCGTCGTCTGTCAGTCTGTCCGTCTGTCTGTGAACCCGGAAGCGTCCCTTCCCCTTTTGCTCTCTCCGTGTCCTCAACCACTTGTATTATTTGCTCTGCCTCTGTGTCTTCCTTGCTCTCTCTCTCTCTCTCTCTCTCTCTCTCCCCATTTCCTATCCTGCTCTGTTCCGCCTGACAACGACGAGGAAAGAAATGCAACAAACAGCAGCTTCCGACCACATTACAGCAACACAACGTCATACCGTATCATGAAAACATGCGCGGAACGCTGACAGAGGTTCTGAAAAACACGCACAGGTCCATCTGCACATGAGAGAGAGAGAGAGAGAGAGAGAGAGAGAGAGAGAGAGAGAGAGAGAGAGAGAGAGAGAGAGAGAGAGAGAAATGGTTCGCAGATAAACTGTGTAAGTAGATAACAGTCTTTTACAGTGGTGTTGAAGACTATTCGGATCTGAGGGAGAGAGAAAGAGAAAGGAGCAGAGACAGAGACAGAGATGGCTCGAAGATGAGAGTAGATCGCAGTCTTTTACAGAGGTGTTAAAGCTATTCAGAGCTAGTGAACGAGCTGATTTTGTCTTATGCCCTTAAATACTTGCTTCAGAAATTGTAAGAGAACATATGATTTGAAATGCATGAACATGGCAGACACCACGGTAAAAACTGTCAAATTTGTCGATGACACATATTTAATTTGGATGATAACAGAAAATATGTTGAAATCGATTTGACTGTGTCAGCGAATTGGGAAAAAAAAAAGGATTGAAGTGAAACAATCTTAAGACATTAATCGGGTGGAGAAAGTGAAAGAAGAAAAAATCACCCCCCTGCATCAATGCACATACATATGGAATGGAACCCGCGAAAATGTCAAATGCCAGGATTTTTGTTTATCAAAGACCTTGCAACAGTTAAAAAAAGGATATGGAATACAAGTTATTGGGAAATTAATTTCAAAATATAATAACAGAGGACATACATTTTCATAAGGCACAGTGGCTATACTTTAATCTTAATCTTTATCCAAACTCATTTAATTGTAGGTACTGCCTACAAACTCTCCACAACTAAGACCAAACAAATACAGAGGAAGCGTTTTGACTTTGTGTGGAAACACAAAAGGGGTTGAGGTTAACGCAATGTAGTCTGTGTGTAGCATTCAGAGAGGAAGTATTGACATGTCCGATACCGGGACGAAAAAACTTGCGGCCAAGTACTTTCCGAGATATTCCATGAAGAAGAAAAAAAAACCGTTACAGGCCGTTACAGCCGTTTGTAAACTAAAACGTCGAGCATTATTCATGACCCATAATGAACATAATTGCTAATTTTCACAAAGATCGGCCAAGTACTTTCTGAGATATTCCATGAAGAAGAAAAAACGTTACGGGCCGTTACAGCCGCTAGTAACGGTTATAACGGTAAACTAAAACATCGGGCATTATTCGTGAACCATAATGAACATGCCTACACATTTTCAGAAAGATTGGCCAGGTACTTTCTTGAGACATTCTATAAAGAAGAAAAACCGTTACAGGCCGTTACAGCCGTTAGTAACGGCTATAACGGGGTAAACTAAAACATCGGGCATCATCCGTGACCCATAATGAACATACCTGCTAATTTTCACAAAGATCGGCCGAGTACTTTTTGAGATATTCCATGAAGAAGAAAAACCATTACAGGCCGTTACAGCCGTTTGTAACGGCTATAACGGTAATCTAAAACATCGGGCATCATCCGTGACCCATAATGAACATACCTACAAATTTTCAGAGAGATCGGCCCAGCAGTTTTGTCTGGAGCGAGTGGAACACATTTTGACCACCGACGGACGGATACACACACACACACACACACACACACACACACACACACACACACACACACACACACACACACACACACACACACACACACACACACACACACACACACACACACACACAGAGCATTTCTTCGTTCCCATTCTAAAGTACTCCCTGTTCTATAAGAACTGGGAGTATAAAGAGTGAACGATTATCACTTCATGAAAAAAAAAGCAGATATACAATAAACAAACAAAAACAAGTTGCAAGGTAGAGTTTGTAAGACACACAATAAAAATGTAGATAAAATGCTTCCAAGATGGTTGGCGGCGGCGGCAGCAGCAGCAGCAGCAGCATATTACACATGTAAATCAACTCCAATTATATTCATTCTGTGACTTCATTAGGGTGTCATGGAGAACGCAAATTGTTAGAAAGGAAAGAAAAAAAAGCCACACAATTCCAGAATATTTGTAGCAATAAACAAAAAAAAAGTTTGTAATAACCGCAACAGTTGAATCGAGATGAAGTAGTCAAATACGGAATAAAACTTACGCCTTATCTATCTATGTCTTTCTTACACATCTGTACAAAAGCTTTTTTTGCAGGCAAAGTCCGAACCTTGGTTTCTCTTAAATCGTAAGTTTAGGGCTGCAATAGGTAAATTAATCTATGGATAAATTCGGAAACTTGGTAATTGATAACTATGCTTTTCTTACAGAACAAGTAAGCAAACTCTTGCTCATTTGATGAAACGAATACACACCCATAACTCCAAAAGAATGCTGCCTACGACGTAGGAGTTATGGGCGTGTATTCAATTCATCAAGGGAGCAAGAGTTACTCTACTTATTCCTTGATTACTGTTAATCGTAGGCAGCATTCGTTCATTTGGGTTATAGCGTGTATTCATTTCACCAAGGGAGCAAGAGTTACTGTACTTGTTCTTTAATTCTTTTTTTTTTTAAGTTCCCTGCCTCATTTACGATTTCCTTTGATACTTTTCTTGTTTGAAATCAATTTGGAAATCAATTTCATAATTTCTCTAAAACAATCATGTGTTACTCGACTCTAAAACTGAATGTTATGAACGAATACAGTTACTTGTGGGGGAACATGACGTATCTACTAATAAACATTGCTTTAGAAAATTGTTATATTTCACAAACACAATATAGCCAGATTGAATCGAAATATTTTTCAAAAAGATATCAGAAATCTTTATATGCAAATTATATGCAGACCTCCATAAATTCTGCTCGAGTATTCATTAGTTGAAGATGAAATCAAGAATGTGAACAGTCTACTTTTTCGAGCTTTGGTTTGTACAAAGAAAGACTGAAAAATACTCCTAGTTCTCCATAACTCAGTTCTTCATAATATTTCGGTGTAAATGGAGAAAACATTTCAATAATTTAGTCTGCAACATTTCTGTAAATTTGAGGTCTTCGATATCTCACATCCATATTGAAGTACCAGTAAAACCGTTGACTTAAACACATTCAAAACAATGATAAATGAGCTAACTGTGCCTACAGAAATTTGTACCTTGCGACTGAGAATGCCTTTTTCGTAACATTGATAAACATATCAGATAATTATGTTTTGTCACATCCTCGTTGCTAAGCAGAGTCAAACGCTTTCCTACTGTCCGTGAAAGAGCAGATCATTTCTTTTAAAAACAAAAACAACTACGAAAGTTTTTAAAACAAATAAATGATCCAAAAATTGAATGACAGTGTCGTAACCCCGCTGGTTTTCCGACATTATCCACTTACCTTCAAGAAAATTGTTTCAAGAGCTTTCCACACATAGGTCAGCAGTTCAGAATTTGGAAAGAAAGGATTTCCGTATGTAAATTTCTCAAAGTAGTAAATAAAACATATGACGATTATCATAATTATTTCTATTACTTTTGTTTTTTCCTCTAGCGTTGATGATTTAAGTTTATTGCTGTCATCGAAGATAAATACACTTTTACCAACCCCATTATTCTTCAATGCAGTTACTTTACCGAAGTAACTGACTTTGGTTCTGTTCATGGTGATTTCCCCTTGTAAATTCTGTTTTTTAGCCTGTCCTTTGTCCACGTCACTGGGAGATGATGCTCTGTTCAGTGAAGAGCTCCAGGAAGTCCGCACTCTTCGAATTTCGGTCTTTTGACGGCGATCTTTTCTTTAGGATTTTTGGAAGGCGTTTGTAGGTGGGAAGGACAAAGGTCGGGTAGAAGAAAAGGTAGACAGATAACTAAACTGTATTGCTATTACGTTAGTTTGACCGGTAATGCATTCGAAAATATATAACATTTTTTTGACTTGTTAGAAAGACGATAACCTTCTCAGAAGGATGGGAATGGAGAGAGAGAGAGAGACAGAGACAGAGACAGAGACACAGAGAGAGACAGAGACGAGACAGACACAAGAGAGAGAGAGAGAGAGAGAAAGAGAGAGAGAGAGAGAGAGAGAGAGAGAGAGAGAGACAGACAGACAGACAGGCACAGACAGGCAGTCAGTCAAGCGGACAGGCAGAAAAGCCGGATACGAAGGCACAGACTGACAGACACATAATCAACCGACAAACAGGAATAACGATCAGAGTTATGACGTGTCTCTTAACTTCCACTCAATCAGTTGGCCAGTCACCGAGGTCATGGACCAGTGCCAGTCTAAACCGCAGATTTCTAGCCAACAGGAAAAGAAGTGAGAGTCTGCAGGGGACAATACCAGCTGTAAGCCGTGTCGTCGGGAAGAACTGAAGATGATGGATCCACCACCTTCATCTATAGCAATATGGCCCGTTTTGCATGGAACCCGTCTGGTGCGTCGTCTGGGTCTAGCAACATCTGTGTGAACATGCAAACAGACAAGTCCCTTCCTCTCCTCTCTTGTCCAGGAAAGATAGGTAGTGTTAATATATCTCTCTCTCTCTCTTTACCTCTGACAGAGAAGGAGAGAGAAAGAGAGAGAGAGAGAGAGAGAGAGAGAGAGGAGAGAGAGAGAGAGAGAGAGAGAGAGAGAGAAGAGAGTGTGTGTGTGTATTGTTCAGAATTCAGAGAGATAGAGGAATAGAGAGAGAGAGAGAGAGAGAGAGAGAGAGAGAGAGAGAGTTTAGACTTCAGAGAAAGAGAGAGAGAGAGAGAGAGAGTTTTCAGACTTCAGATTTCAGAGATGAGAGAGAGAGAGAGAGAGAGAGACATAGATAGATAGACAGATAAAGAGAGAGAGAGAGAGAGAGAGAGAGAGAGAGAGAGAGAGAGAGAGAGAAAGAAACAGACAGACAGACAGAGAGACAGAGAGAGAGTTTTCAGATTTCAGAATGCAGAGAGAGAGAGAGAGAGAGAGAGAGAGAGAGAGAGAGAGAGAGAGAGAGAGAGAGTTTTCAGTAAGTAAGACACTGCTAGACCTTCTGAAGGGGAATGAGCACAATCATTCACATTACATGCAAGAAACAATTCGCTTATCAGGGGGAAAAAATGAACAACAATATCAGCAAACAAAGACGTCAATATTTCCCTGATCTTAGATGCCTTAAACAAAAACAAACCTACATTACTAATAGCCTTACAACTGTTAGAGCCAATTAGTAACTGTAAAACACGAGAGAGAGAGAGAGAGAGAGAGAGAGAGAGAGAGAGAGAGAGAGAGAGAGAGAGAGCATGCGTGTTTGTCACATGGAGACACAGAGGCAGAGACAGGGGACACAAACATTAAGACTTTCAAATGCTTCAGAGACAGGGAGGACAGAGAAGAAAACAGAAATAAAACAGGAAGCAGAAACAACGTCTTAGGTTATGACATGCCCTGAACATGCCGCCAAGAAGCCGGGGAGCAATGAGGAAATGGACTGGTGCTGTTCTGTCGCAGGTTCCAGCCAACAGGAAAGGAGGAAAGGAATTCCCGTGGTGTTTTGTCTGACCATCGGCAAAATGTTTGAAAACATGGACTATCCGTCAGGTTTCAGTCTCTCTCTCTCTCTCTCTCGTCTCCTCTCTCTCTCTCTCTCTCTCTCTCTCTCTCTGTCTCTCTCTCTCTCTCTCTCTCTCTCTCTCTGTGTGTGTGTGTGTGTGTGTGTGGTGTGTGTTGTGGTGTGTGGGTGTGTGTGTGTGTGTGGAATCTCTCTATCTGAATCCTGTCTCTGTCTCCTCTCTGTCTCTCGCTCTGTCTCTGACACACACACAACACAACACCACACACACACACACACAAACACACACACTCTCTCTGTCTCTCTCTTTCTCTCTCTCATCTCTCTCTCTCTGCTCTGCATTCGTCTGCCTGTCTATACTCTCCTTTCACATGACCATTTTTCCTCCCCCCCCCCCCTCACAATTTTTTATTTCTCAATTATCCGAAACCAGACAGAACGTAATAAAGAGAACAGAGCAGAGAGAGAGGAGAGAGAGGAGAGAGAGAGAGAGAGAGAGAGAGAGAGAGAGAGAGACAGAGACAGAGACTAGAGAGACAGAGAGAGAGAGACAGAGAGAAAGAATGAGAGAGAGCGAGAGAGAGGGAGGGAGAATGGGGAGGAGTTGAGGAGGAAATAATGGGGAGTGAGTATAAATTGTAAATACTCCCATGGGAATAATGCAAATGGATTGATGCTGTGTGTCAGACAAAACAATCAGTCGAGATATTAAGAGTACTGAAAATACCACAAACCACTGCTGATTATATTTAGAGAGAGAGAGAGAGAGAGAGAGAGAGAGAGAGAGAGAGAGAGAGAGAAGAGAGAGAGAGAGAGAGAGAGAGAGAGACGTAGCCAACAGACAACGACAGAGAGGCACAGAAGAGAAAGCGCAGAGAAACGAGGTCCTAACTCACTACAAGACTCGCCTCAATAGCCAGTGAGCTCCCCGAGCTGTCATTCACAAAGCGGACTAATGCTGTTTTGCAGCCGTCCCGGCAAAAAGGAGCCCCGCCATTGTTAGTCCACAGAGGACAATACCATCAGTTTATGTTGACCTCTGGAATGGTTTTAAAGCTGTCGGCACCTCATTCCAGACCCACCACACGTTTTGTGGAGCACTTTCGTCTGGCTCACGAACATGAGCAGCATCTTTTGGTTGGCGATAAATATAGTGGGTTTGTTTGTCTCTTTTTCTTTCATGCTTCCCCCCCCCCCCCCCCCCCCCCGCCTCTTTTTCTTTCTTTCTTTTTCACCATCCCATCCCAGTTCCCA
>JADBJO010008402.1:72500-85000 GCA_016801955.1 Conus betulinus
CTCTCTCCCCCCGCCCATCTCGTTTCCCCAGTTCTCCTGCCCCTATTGCCGATCAGTTTAAATTATGACAATTCCAAAGGGAGGTAACTCTTATGCATGGAATTCGGTCAATCGCGATCTAGGAACGTTCTTCTCCCGGCAGTTAACGTCCGTGCAGACTGCCACCTTCTCTCAGTCCTTCAGAATGTGTGTGTATGTGTGTGTGTGTATGTGTGTGTGTGTGTGTGTGTGTGTGTGCGAGCGTGCGTGCGTGCGCGCGCGCGCGCGCGTGTGTGTGTGAACTTTACACCATTCCGTGCATGAACCAATGCAATACATGGAAGAATCTTGCACACCCGTTATGTCCACCGCCTTTTGGAGAGAGGTGTACGTCATTATGTACTGGTGGAATAGATGACATGAAAAGTAAACGCATGCCCATTGAAGTGTGTAGAAAGAAAATGATACACCCAACGGTGCGAGTGGGGACCAGAGAAGCACTGCCCTCAACTGCCAAACCAACCCAGCTCAGAGCAATCCTAAGCCAGCGCTATGTTGACGTAGGGTGCAGGCATGCACTGGATATTCCATTAAGACTTCAAGGGACATAACTGCTCCACGGCCGATGGCGTTGTGTAATGACCATCGGACGTGACACGACACAACCTCCATGGAAACGTCCTCATAGGAGTACCAGCCCGTATTTCATGACTGCAGAACGCCAGCGTCAAGCAACTACCGTGTGCATCTTGCAGTCTCATTGGCTGCTGTTCCGCTGACCGGTGAAAACAATACAAGTCACTTCGCCCTCTAAGCTGTTACGTGCCCTCTAAAGCGGACACTGGGTTGTAGTCTTTACTGTTGTCAGCAAGGTTTTCTTTGGGTGTTTAGATATCATCTCTGAAGAGAAAATATGGCTAACTTGATAGTGAACGGTCGCATACACAAACATAGAATGGTACACCTCAGAGTTCTAGCAGAGAAAGAAGAAAGAAAGAAAGAACGTAATTTGATTGGTCCTGGAAAAGGTCGGTATTCTTGCTCATGAACAACCAAGCGTCTTTCGCTCTTTGTTGTTTTGTAAGTTTTGGTTCGACTCGCTTGTGTTGGTAGGCGTTGCTTTTGCATTTTCATTGGTTTGTTCCGTACGCTTGTCAGTCTAGTCTCTCTCTCTCTCTCTCTCTCTCTCCTTTTGAAGAGTTCAAGAAACGAAGCTGTTTCGCAGAATGCTTATGCAGCATTACCTCCTGATTTTCTCCTCCTGTCTTCCCCACCCCTTGCCCTTCCACCAGACTTCGACCACTTCCTCATCTCCGTCCTCTCATGCCCTGTCTTGAATCCCTGCTTTCCACTCTTTAATCGATTCAAACTCATGCTGGCCAGCTGATTGGGTGAATTGCGAGCTTCGTCGTTATACCAGCCAGCATACGTAGGCTTCAATTCAATGCGACCTGGACCACACAAGACACGGATACCATAGTGTCTTGCCTTGATAATGAGGTTTGTGGAGCCAACCCGCACTAGCTGCCACAGAGCAGATAAGAAAATCACAAGACGTGTCGCAGACACTGAAAGCTTGATGGGTGGGGAAGAAAAGAATGTTGCACACACACACACACACACACACACACATGCGTGCGTGTGTGTGGATGGGGCATGGTTTGAAAGAAATCGATCAGTCCTAGCAAGAAAATCATGATATAAGATATTCATGTCTTAAGTTACTGATGTTGTTCAGCTGTTATTGTGGACAAACTGTCTCCTTTTTGCGTGTACCTACGGACCACATATAATCCTTGGCAAAAGTACAGTACAGTTTCAGCAGGAGTCCACTCAGCAACAATCCGGTCTGCGAAAATGGACGCCCCTGAATGGGCAGGGACGTTGGCACATAACTGGCAGTTGTAATAAACAGCTTTATTTGCAAGTTTGAATTTTTTTTTCATTATAAAAGACTGGTTCAGCCAGTAGCTTATGTACCTCCACAAAATTTTACACATGCTAAGAAAATTTTTTTAATAGCATGGTTGGATCTATTTGGTTCAAAACATTTGGGTCTGTAACTTTGCACTACATTAATGTTGATCCTCTTTGCTTCTGTTCTCAAGAACTCACATATATTTTACATCACGAGATTACTCTCCATGCGATCAGCCTGGCTATTAACAGCCTGAACTGAAATGGCACAACTCTTGTCATCAAATACAGCATAGCTGGGAGAACGATTATGTGTATGAAACCCATAAAATGACACCACCATATCATAGTTTTAAAAAATCAATCATAAAAAGCAAATATAAAGAATTGTTTCTAATCTTTGTTATGTACAAACTCTCCTCAGAGAGCTGACAGTTTTGGTGAGTTTTTTTTCCTGATATTACAAAGACAAGCGAGGGAACTCTCATACATGTCATTTTATCGATTGAAATCTCAGTTCAAATAATTCCATCACATCCTGTTGGTCTTCAAGCATATTATGGCTCGGAGATTTGCCTTTGTATTTTTACATTTTTCTTACACAACGTGTTTTTTCTTCTCCGTTAAGTTTGTCCCTATTTTGTAATAGCACCCTACGCTGGCAGGTTTAGGAAGCCGTTGGATGCTATTTCGTCCCGTGGTGATAGGAAGACCTTTGCATTCCAAGTGGTCTGTCGCTGCTAAACACCGAGGCTGGACGATTACAGACATTTGCCTGGCTTCTGATGGGTCTAAACCAGGACAGAAACTTTGGCTAAAGCCGAAGGAGAGAAAAAATGGTTTTGCCAGAGAGAGAGAGAGAGAGAGAGAGAGAGAGATGAATCCCGTAGGCTGTCGATAAACGGTTTTGTATAATGTTGTCACATTTTGATCTTGACCGAGTGAATGACCGTAGGCTGTCGATAACGGTTTTTTTTCAGAGACTAAGAAGTTAATTGACCGTTTACCCGAACTAATTTTTTTTTTGTGCTACTCGCGTATTTTTTTTTTCTCTTTCTCTCTCTCTGTCGGTTTATCTTCCCGTCTCTGTTGCTGTCTCTTTCCTTTTTTTTCTTTACTTGTTTGTTTGTTTTTCTTTCATTATGATCATGATCATGATCATGATCATCTTCATCTTTTTATTCTTCTCTCTGTCTCTTGGTCCCGGTCTCAGTCTGTCTGTCTGTCTGTCTGTATTTTGCGATGCAACTATGAAAACATGCTCACAGCAGCAGCTATTTTTTAAAGTAAGAAGAAGAAGAAGAAGAAGGAGGACAGGAAGAAAAAAAGAAGAAAAAAAAAGAAGAAGGAAGGAAGAAGGGGAAGAAGAAGAAGAAGAAGAAGAAGAATTGAAAGACGGTAAGGATGTTAATGTAAAGAAGAAGAGGAGGAAGAGGAGGTAGAGGGGGGAAGAGAAAAAAAGAAAGAAAGAAAGAAAGAAGAAGAAGAAGAAGAAGAAGCAGAAGCAGAAGAAGAAGAAAGAAGAAGACGAAGAAGAAGACGAAGGAAGAAGAACTGAAAGAAGAAGAGGAAGAAGCAGAAGAAGAAGAAGAAGAAGAAGAAGAAGAAGAAGAAGAAGAGAAATAACGTAAAAGAAAAGAAAACCAAACAAACGCACAACAAATAACATGAACGAGAAAAAGGGGATACAAGAGAAATCCTGAAGTGAGGAAAGAAAAGATGGAAGATGAAGAGAAGCAAAGAAACAACAAGAAACAGAAGACGGGGGACTTGACCGCTGTTCACTGTCGGAGACGGACGTGTTTTGTCAGCGCTCCGCACGCAATGACCTGAGTGTCCCTTTTCCGGGCTTCATACTGCAGATGAGAAATATGCCCCAGTTAATTCTGTTTTAAGGGACGGCGGGTGCCTCGTATTTGTTGACCAATTTCTTTCAAGAGCTTCTTAATTTATTGAAATGAATTTTTTTTTTCATATGACTGTGACTTGTGAAAAAGAGGGTTTGTGTCAGTGTGTTTAGGTCAACATTGCGAGTACAGTTTTGCTGCTGTTGTCTTTCTCCCTCGGGTCATTTCGCTGCATTCTTCAAGAAATATACTTTTTTATTTCCTTCTTGTTACGTTTGGAATAACATGGGACCTAAAAGAAAACAACACCGACTCGTCAGGTTAGAAGCAAATAAAAGACAACAGTGGTCCGGCGCAAGGAAGCGAAAGCCCTACTACAAGTGACCACAGTGACTCTCGTTTTTTGTTGGTGAAGAAGATAGGTACAGAGAACGCTCGCTGAGTAAAAGAAGACGGACTTCAGATCAGCAACACAAAAATAACCGACTTTGCAAGTAATAAGGCGGCAAGCGGAAAACAGACGGATGGGGATGAAACGGAAATCTTGACAGAGAACAACAGTGATAATACAGTGATCACCACGTTAAACAGGATGGAGACAGCCATGGAGGATGGAAGGAGGGAGACGGGGAGGGTCACGGCACAATTAGAAATGGGTTCTTGCGGAAATCTTTGAGATTAGAAGAGAAAATTCCTACTTGAGAAAAAAGATAGAATCACTCGAGAGAAGATGCTCTGACTCAGCTGATCATATTGAGCGATTAGAAAAGCAAATTAAGCAAGAAAAAGAGCTTCGGAACACACACTGGAACAATATACACGAAAAGACAACTTGAAAATTATGAACTTGCCAGGGGACAAACAAACACAAACACAGACTTCAGAGCAGACAGAAAATCAAGTGGTGGAGCTGATTCAGAAAACGCTTGGTGTGTCTTCTTTTCTACCTGTCCACATTAGTGTTGCGCACCGTGTGGGCAAGTTTGTACAGGGGCAGAACAGACCGATCATAGTTCGCCTCACTAACAGAAAAATCAAAATGGAAATATTCAAGCTTCGAAAGAAACTGAAACAGCAAAATTCGCAAATCTACATTAACGAAGATCTGACAAAACTGAACTCGCAGAGGTTAATGCAGATGAAACGACACCAGGCAGTTATCTCTGCGTGGTCTTTCCAGGGCAAAACTATACTGCAAGCTCCTCGACCTGCAAGTTCTGAACATTGAAGAAGGCGATGTTGGCGCAATCGACAGACGGCTATTTGAGTCCTCAACCCCATCCCGGAGGACCCAGAGTCACAGGCAGACATACCGAGGACGTGGTCAAACCGGAGATGGGGGAGGGATCGGGAGAGGAGGGGACAGTGCAGAGGACTGACCTCAAGCAAGTGGGAGTTTTCTCTACCTCGGGCAGCCCTGGCCATCACTCTACACAGCCCTGTGACATTGGGAGTGGGAAGGGAGGGGAGTGCGCTCAAAAGGACCCCAAAAACAGACGGACAGGACGTACGCAGAGACTGTTGGCCTTGGTGATCCTCATGCTGACCGTAGCAGAAAGCAGGACGCTTCACCCTCAAAGCAGTCACCAAATCAGGAAGATTTCCATCAGAGACTAACAGATAATGATAATGAGATGCACTTGAACGGAGGAGTGAGGGATCATTCCTTCGCTGAAAACGGTGGAACCTTAATTAACGTATGTACAGCATGATTTTTGCTGCTGTTACACCCCCCACCCCCCCTTTCCGCTCCCCCCCACCCCCCACCCCCCTGTGGCCCAATCCAAACTCCCTTGCTCCCGCCCCGTCCTCCGTCCGTTCTCTGCCCTCGTTTTACTTCGCACTACTTAAAGAAAGGCAAAGTAAAATACTTTATACCCAGATAGAGAGCATTTAGTTTTTTTTTCACCCTTCATACTGTGGCTCCTGTGTCCTCTCGCCCTTAGGTGCATGTTTCAGCCTGTGACTAATGTCCCCTTAATGTCTTAATGCCTAGTGCCTCTCTTGGATGCCCCCTCCCCCCCACCGATCACCCGCCCCCTCTTTCCTTTATGCCCCACCCATCTCCCTTGCATATCAGTAACGACTAATATGGTTAAACCCAGAGTACCCCGGGGTTTTCTTTCTTTCTTTCTTTCTTTTTTTTTCCTGCTTTGGCATCTAGTTGGACTTAAGTTTGTATTTTGCTGTACTGTTTTGAAATAAGTAAGGACAATTGAATTTTTAGGTCCCCATTCCTGCCGCCTTTACCTGTCACCATCATGCTAGGCGTGTGGTGGGCTGTTAGGTAATCCATGTGGCAGTATCTGAATAACTGTTCAGCTGCTGCTGTCATGAACACACTGACACACACGCGCGTACACACACGCGCTGACACGCACGCACACACACACACACACACACACACACACACACACACACACACACACACGCACGCTCGCACGCACGCACGCACGCGCACACACACACACACACACACACACACACACACACACACACACACACACACAAACACACTTATATAATCACTCACTCATTCACTCCCCCCACACACACACACACACACTCACACGCACGCACGCACGCACGCACGCACACACACACACATACGCACGCACACACACACACACACACACACACACACACACACACACACACACACACACACACACACACACACACACACACACCACACACACACACACATACAGGGGGGATGTAGGGGGAGAGCCGCAAATACCTAGGTTGATCGATGAATCAGAAGATCAGGGATATTGTGCAGAATATTCTGATTAATCCCCACATGCTTGGCGATCTGTTTGTTGTGTTTAGGGCACACTTTCGGTGTTGTTAGTTTTGTATTAATGGTGTGAAGCCTGGATTTCGCCACATGATGGTCATGAACAGGTGTCAGGTAAAAACAGGGTATGAAAGTGAGAATGTGTGTACGCATGTGTGTGAAAGATTCATCTATCTCTTGTCTGTCTATTCTAACTTTGTCTGTCCGCTGTCTTTCTACTCTGTCTTTTCACTATCTTTCGTATGATTCCTTACTTGGAAAGAACCACCAAAACAAATCTGCATTTGAGATACTCTACTTGTTCGATATATCCTTGTATGCGTATAATGTTGACCTAATGTTACCAATATCGAAAATATGGACTTAGATTTCAGTGTGTGTTCAAAGATGATCCCTTTCTCCGTTGGCCATATCTTCGATTTTTGTTTTTTCATTATCTAGATTGGCAATGGATATTCACTATTACTAATGTGTGCTATTGATGGAAGAAAATAGTGTTTTGAAGATATGTACCTTCAACTGCAATGGTCTGAATGATATGAGAAAAAAAAGAAAAGATGTTTTTGATTTTTTGAGACAACAGAATTGCAACATTTATCTTTTACAAGAAACCCACTGGAAAACTGAATCTGAAAACTTTATTAGATCAAACTGGGGTTACAATGTATGGATTAGTGGGCGTAGACACAAACAAGAATGGTGTTGCAGTACTTTTAATAACAATTTTGAATACAAAATAACTAACGTAATTAGAGATCAAGATGGTTGCTATATTTTTATGAATGTGCAATTGTCAAATAAGAATGTTACTATAGTAAACATTTATGGCCCAAGTAGCGGAGATGACCCTGCCTTTTTTGACAACATTTTTGAGTTGATTGAAACCAACAACAGTGAACATGTTATTGTTGGAGGAGACTGGAATTGTGCATTAAATTTAAAAATTGGATGTTCGTAATTATAAGAGCACAGCAAACCGTCAGAGGACCCGTAAGAAAATCATTGATATATGGGGACGTTATGGTTTTTACGACATGTACAGAACTTATACCCAGACAAACGCTTATATACCTGGGCGTAAATTCAATACAATTAAGCAGGCCAGGCTAGACTATTTATATGTTCTGAGGATATAATGAATGACGTCAAAGGTATTGATGTCAAACCAGGCTATCGATCTGACCACTCACTGGTGCAGTTATCCTTAAAAAATAGATGAATTAAACGTGACAGACCTTTCTGGAAATTCAACAATTCACTATTAAAAGATGAAACAGTACATAGCAGAAATTAAAAAAAAGTAATTACCAATATCAAACAGCAATATGCTGTACCAGTATACAAACATGGGTAGTATTGACAATGTTGCTAATGATGATTTAACATTTACAATAAGTGATAAACTGTTCTTTGAGACTCTACTACTAGAAATAAAAGGAGGTAGAACAATTTCTTATGCAACTTTTAAGAAAAGGTCAACAAACCAGCAAGAGAATGACTTAGAAAAACAGATCAAAAGAATTGAAGAGAATGTCAATGATAATAAAATGCATGAACTAGAGAACTTAAAAATACAACTACAAAAGAAATAAGAAATATGCGAATCGAAGGCAAACTAATTCGCTCCAGAGTCAGGTGGATAAATGAAGGTGAAAAGGTCAGTAAGTATTTTTGTAACCTTGAAAAAAGAAATTTTACCGATTTAAAACTATGCCCTTTTTGGAAAACAGAGTCTGGTAACATTATTTCAGAACAAGAAACCATTTTGAAAGAAGTACAACAATTTTACAAACAACTATATTCCCACAGGACTGTGCGTGGTGATTTTTGTTTAACATCTCATATATCAGAAGTAACAAAATTAACTGACATTGATAAGAAATAGCATAGAAGGAAAAAAATTTCGTATACGGAAGCAGCGGCCTCTTTTAAAATGTATGAAAAAAATGGTAAAAGCCCTGGCCCTGACGGCTTTACAGCTGAATTCTATAAGTTCTTCTTAGTTGATATTGGATATTGTCTTTTCTTGTTAGATCTATAAACGAAGGTTTTGTTAATGCTGAAACTTTCTGTAAAACACAACGTCAAGGTGTCATTATATGCATATACCTAAGGAAGGCAAACCCAAAACGTTTTTGTAAAAAACTGGCGTCCCGATCTCATTACTAAATATTTTTTTCTATAAAATTGCATAGAGAGCATGCATTGCCAACCGCTTGAAGACTGTCTTGCCTTCATTATCCATGAAAGTCAGACGGGCTTCTTGAAAGGTCGTTACATCGGCGAGAATATTCGCATGTTATATGATACCTTAGTATATGCTGATAGAAAAAAACATCCCAGGTATGTTTCTGTCAATAGACTTTTGAGAAAGCCTTCGACAGTATTTCATGGTCGTTTTTGCACAAATGCTTGGAATTTTTCAACTTTGGCCCAAATATGATTCACTGGGTCGAGACTTTTTTTTACTCACACACATTAATACTTGTGTTTCTGTCAACGGTCAACTACTCTACCTGGTTTGCAAATAGAACGTGGTGTTCGACAAAGGTGATGCCCGTCAGCCCCATATCTTTACCTCCTTTGTGCAGAGATACTATCATTAAGGATAAGACACACAACGATTTAATCAAGGGCAATAAAAATTAAAAAAATAGGGAAAGCTTCTTATTGTCACAATTTGCAGATGACACTGCTTTGTGTTGGACGGCAGCGCGAAAATTCATTTAATGGAAGCCATTGCCGTGCTAACACAGTTTGCTGAAATGTCAGGACTAAACCATGAACTTTGATATTAAAACTCAGATCATTGATAGGGTAGCAGAGTAGCAGAAAAAAAAACTGCAATTTAAGGGTTTATGCGTGACAAAAAACTTCATTTGGGACCCGGGGGTATCTTCAAGATACTTGGCATTAAATTTTCAGTTGATACAAAGTCCATTAGCGCCATTAACTATGATGACAAGTTAATTCAGATGAAAAGGATTTTATCACATTGGAAAAAAAAAGACAGCTAACACCACTAGGGAAAATAACAGTAGTGAAAAACTCTTGTCCTGTCCAAAATAACGTATTTGTTAATAAATCTACCAGATCCACCAGATATTGTTTTTATCAGAACTAGAGAAAGAGTTGTTACATTCTTATGGAATGGTTAAAAATAGTAAAATTAGGAAAACCAGTTTGCATGTAGCTCATACGTCTGTCTGTGGTGGGACTGCGCATGATTGATATCAGAGCTTTTATTGGTGCTATGAAATTAAGCTGGCTTTGTGTAAAATACAGTCCCGAGGGTGACTCCAAGCTTAAAGACTTTCTCTTTGATATGTACCCTGAAATGGAAAAAATATTAAAGTCTTAGGGGCAGATTATATCAAAACGTTAACAACTAAGTCTGTTAAGAATCCTTTCTGGAATGACGTGTTCAGGCACTATGGGAGAGTTTGTAGAGTGTGTGTCGTCCTAGAAATATTGACGAATTTATGGCTGAATGCATTCACTTCAATAAAGACATTCTGAGGGGGGTGAAAAACCTATATTTGTAAAAAGAATGGTGTGTGAAAATAAACATCTACTTCGTCAGACAACTCGTTAGTGGAAGCAGGGGGCAGTACATGTCATATCATGAATTTAAAAACAAAAATACCCTACCATAAGAAAAACAAAATTTTTTGTCTTACAATGGAATCCTGAACGCAATCAAAGGATACCAAAATAAATTACAAGTAGAACTTATAAAATACCTTTAAAATTCTTGAAACCAAATCATGGTTTTCTATCAGGAAAAGGCAGTAAATTTATTCAGACTGTACTTGTTGGCAGCGAGAGCTGTTCCAGCTGCGGTTTTGAAATGGAGCAACTCGTTCGAAAATTTAAACTGGGAATGCCATATTTTTTACACTGTTTTAGAAATACTAATGATGTGCAGCTACGCTGGTTTCAATTTCCGACTACTGTCACAGAATTCTGCCATCACAGAAGTACTATATCTATCAGTGTAAATTGTTCTTAACACACCAAACTGTAATTTCTGTGACCAAAGACCACAGGACATAGAACATATGATTTTCGATTGTGACATTGTACGGGCATTTTTGGTTGGAGTTTCAGCAAAATATCATGGATAAGCTTGAGCACTGCCATAATGTTAAGATTGATAAGAACCCTAGTATTGTTTGGAGTAAACAGACGGTATACAGACTGACTGTGTGATGGACCTTTTTAATACCTGTAATGCCAAAATTCTTCATTATAAAATCCAAATTACAAAATGTTAATCCAGTTTTCTGTAACTTCAGAAGAAGGTCTAGGAGAAGTACCCATATTGCCTAGTGGCCAATTCAAAACCGAAGTCTTTTCGACAAAACACTGGCTTCCGTACAGAAGCCATTTTACTATAACTTCTTTCGTTAAATGTTGTGGTACTCACTCCACTCATTTTCTTCTCTTATCCTCTCCCCCCTTCTTCCCCTCTCTCTCTAATATCTCTCTCAATCTCTTCTCCTCTCTCTTTCTCTCTGGTCCTCGTATCTGGGTGTCCGTTTTGTTTCTCAGTGTACGTTACCTAATCTCCCTACTACGGTCAGCACCTCACTGTTAATTGTTTAAGCAATATTCAATGTTTTTGATCGAGGGAACGAAAAACATGATATTGATGGCAAAAAACTTTGCAATGATTAACTAAATGGTGTGTGTGGTTTTCTGAAATGAGGCTTACATGTGCATTGGAAAATAGTTTTTTGAGAATGAATGAGAGAGTAAATTTCTCACACACAAAAAAAAGAGAGAGAAAAAAAAAAAAATGTTTACGTTTAAGAATGTGATTATAAACAAGATGTAATTGAAAAACCGCCGATTTTTTTGACCCCCCTCATGTCATCTAGGCTACCAAAGAGAACTTAATAGATAATTAGGATTTTGTATTACGATTTATTATGAATCATTATGAATGTGTGAACATCTCCGCGCACTGTGCCTTTTTTTCTGCGCACATGTAAGCTCTCTTATTAATTTGAATAAAAAATTTTTAGGAAAAAAAAAAAAAAAAAAAAAAAAAAAAAAAAAAATACAACAAAAAAAAAAAAAAAAAAAAAAATTTTTTAGGAAAAAAAAAAGAAAAAAAAAAGAAAAAAAAAAAAAGAAAAAAAAAAGGAAAAAAAAAAAAAAAAAAAAGAAACAGAAACGAGCATAAAGCAGGAGGTAAAAAATTTGCTTTTTTTTCCCACACACTTAGTCGTGAAGTTACGTGTCCATATTTTTTGTTTTTTTTTCTATTTTGTCTATTTGTCGTATCCTCCTGGGCAACGCCCTGCACAGTCCCAGTGATCCTGGACTGGGAGGCATTTGGTGAGGTTGGGATGAGAAAAGGAGGCTGGGCAAGCCCCATGGGTGGTGAAAGAAGTGGGATAGGAAGAAGGAGGGGTGTTGGTGAGGTGTCTTTGAGTGTGGGAGATGAAATGGCCGACGAGCTAGATAGGTTTAAAAGTCCTTTTGTTCATGCGTGTGTGGTGTGTGTGTTTGTTGTGTGAAGTTAACGCCTAGACCAAATGTGCACGAAAACTGCTCGGTCATTCTGATTTTGGGACCTTCAGGTGGCAATTCAGGACTATCAACAAAAGATTTTCTACCGGACACAAAAAATAGTAAGGTCATCTGATGTTCTTTCCTACCCCACACTCACCATTTGCTCACACACCACCCACACGCTCGCGCGCGCGCACGCGCGCAGCAACACACATCACACACACACATCACACACACACCACAACACACACACACACGCAAGCACGCACGCCCGATAACCAACACACACACACACACACACACACCACACACACAATTACCTCCTATCTTACCCCTTGCATCTTCCATTTGTTTGGCGGGTTTTTCGTTCCTTTGCTGGTTTGTTGATTTCAAAGGGAGGATTTTACTGCGGACCTCGTCCATTTACTCCTCAG
>JADBJO010008402.1:90000-96612 GCA_016801955.1 Conus betulinus
GCCTTACTTGCTTTTTGAACTCTGAATTTCTTTATGCAGTCCATGGGATAGTTGTTGTAAGTAAGGTATCGAAAGCGAATATCATAGCATGTTACTGAATCAAACGGAAATGTTAAAGCATTCAGCCATTTGCCAAATTGGAAAGCAAACTAAGTTACATACTTCAAAAATGGTTAAGAAGAAACACGCAAAAGGAATCAACAACGGACTACACAGGAAGAAAAAGGCAAAACTGGTCTCGATGTGAGAGGATGTCCATAGAATTTGTAGTACACAAACAACGTTAAAGGGGAAAAACGGAACTTGTTGACAGTGATGAGTACAACTAGTGTGACACGTGACGTTTCTCAATCCCAATAGATGGAATATCAATCTGTCTTACATTCTCGTAGACCGTAGTTTAAAAATTTGAACTGATTCTTTGCAGCCACTAAATACAAAACACAAACGGCCGAAGTTGTCGATGTCATAATTTAGTGGGACAATTCGATCGATAGATGTAAAATCGCAAAGCTGGTAAAACAGACCCTCTGTGCACGTCATCCGGGAAAATGAGACAGAAGTACCAACATGAACAGAGAATATGGTTTTGGCAATGAACTATCCTGAATTTTGAAAAGAATGATTTCTGTACATGATTTTACTAAAGTAGTGAACGAGAGATATTGATGACGATCATGATTGCTTCTTATTACGTTCATTTTTCCTACCTCTGGATTCATGTTCATTACTGTCATTGTAACTAAACACATTGTAAAACTCAATTGTTCTCTCTTGTACACTCACATAACTGAAATAATGTAAACTGGTTCTGTTTATGGGCCATTCTTCTCCCCTGTAATTTTAAACTTTAGCCTGTTGTCCATGTGACTGGATATTGAACGATGGGCCGCGCAGGCCTCCAGGGTGGTACAGGACTGCTCTAAAGGCAGGTTAAAACAGTGCTTCTCTGGGTCCTCCCTAGCCACCTTCGGGTGTTTCTTTTTCTTCTAGACAGACAGACACACTGAGACAGAGACAGAGACAGGCCCCCTGAGCTGAAACACGAGGATGGCAGACAGGTGGGCAAACAAGCAGAGACAGGGATAATGAAGACAGAGACTGACGCGACAGGAGAGATTGGAAGACACAGAAAAAAAAAACAAACTAACACCCCGCCCCCCAAAAAAAACCACCAAGAACAAAAAAACAACAACAAACAACAACCCCCCCAAAAAACAAACAAACAAACAAAACAAACAAACAAAACAAAACAAAACATAAAACAAAACAACAACAAAAACCACACACACACCCACAAACAGGAATATTGCTTGGAGTTATGACATGTGCTTAATCCTCACTCAATCAGCTGACCAGTCACTGAGGAATGGACCTTTAATCCTAACTCAATCAGCTGACCCAGTCACTGAGGTAATGGACCAGCGGCCGCTCTGAACTGTGGACTCCAGCCAACATGAAAAGAAGTAGGCGTCTACAGGGGGCAACACCACTGTAAAGCATGTCATCAGCCACCAGTAAAGGTGATGGATCCTCCAATCTGCTCTCTAGCGATATTGCCCGCTTTTTTTTTTTTTTTTTTTTTTTTTTTTTGCTGTCGCAACCTCTACGCCACCTCAGAGGCAGTTGCACCCACGCCGCTCATTCCGACACCCCGTCCACAGCCACAGCCCGGTCGACCCCGCCGCATCCCCGGCACCGGCAATCCACAGGGGGGGGCAGTCAATGTCAAGTCGTCAAGAGGCAACCCACCGGAGGAAGACCACTGCACTGCTGCCGAGTCACTTCGGTGGTGTTCAGTGGCGCCTGTTCTGATCTAACATACGCAGGACACCACCTACTAAGCCCCCTACTGACGACAATAATTGCTTAGACGCGGAGCCGGGTATGAGTGAGCTCTCCCTCAGGAGGTGCGCCCACCACGTCCGTCCCAACGACAGCCCCCCATGGACTCGCCGATACCGGTGACCCCGACGGAACCAAACCCAATGGCCACATACGTAGAGAGGACATCGAAATTGAGGTCACCATGAGAGCAGGGCATGAAGGGGCCACAGAAATTGAGACTATTTTTATGCTGATCGATGAGAATGAGGATGATTAAGATACGGATTTCCATTTCGGTCTGAGAGATACATGACAGGGCTGTACTCTACGCTTCCTTTCATAATATATCCCGGGCGTCAACCAGGCCCGAAAGATACAGGCACCTGCAGTGTTGGTCAGGAAATTTGAGCAACACTGTCAGAAACGCATCCATTAAGTGGGATGAAACTCGACTCTGTGGTCCAGTCTTCCCAACTGAGTCCGCAGCAAACTCAACTCTGGGTAGGAGCCGGTCGGGGCAGAAAACCCCCACATGACTCTGATGGGATTCGAACCCACGACCTCCCAGCCGGGAGTCCGTGACGCTAACCACTTCGCCACGAACTCTGAAAAAAGTTTACTGCAAGGCCACCGGCCTGTAATGCAAAAGGAGGTACATGTATCATGTAAAGACATAAAATGAGAAAACTCACACAGACCAAACTAAAAAGAATCTACAAAAACAAAAATATATCATTTCCTAACTGCATAGGATTAAACCAACTGGGAATTGCTTTCAGGTATTTTCTATGCAGTTTCCCCCATTTTACCTTTTTAATACAGAAAAAAAATTACACAGTTGAAATGGATTTCGCATTTTCTTCTTCTCTCTTTTTTTAAAGCATAATAAATAAACATTGCAACAGAACGGTAATAATAAACCTGCTTTCGCTCTGCAGATATAGTGACAAATGTGTATTTCCGTCTAAATTTCCAAAAAAAACTCTCGTCAGATACTTTTCTCTAATTTCCTGATATACTGGACATACAAACAAAAAATGATGTTCGTCTTCTGTAACCTTACAAAAAAGGGCAAGAGTTTGATTTTTCTGTATACCTTTTATGAGTGCTAATATCGCATATATACCCAATCTGATTTGACAAAAAACTGTACGAAATTTAATTATTGAAATGTCTGAGAGGTATTTTCTGGGTTGCAACAATGATTTAAAGGAACGATAAGTGGAATATCTTTCACTCTCGTACAGTTTACTTGACCACTCTTGTTTGTAGCAGTCGTCAATAATGCGTTGTTTAAATACTTGTACAAAAAACTTTTCGTTTCCAACTCCGCCATTCACCCAAACTTCGGAAAATCCATAAGTATCTAAGCAAAATTTGACTTTGCTGGCCCAATTTTGTTGGTCGATCTGGTTTTGTCCACTCCGCATACATCTATTCTTACACATTCATACGCTTGTTTTGGCAGTCTTGCCAGATCTAGCTTTTGTAACTTAAACCAATACCTGATCACCTTTATTAAACAATCAACAAATAGAGGGTACCGGCCAATTTCACCATAAACCATCAAATTTGGAGTTTTAGGACTTATTCTAAGAAAGCGCTTACAGGCAAATAAGTGGGGGGACTTCCACAATTTGAAAACGTGTTAAACCCACATTTCAGCTGCATACAACATCATAGGTTTAAACCTGGGCATCAAATAATTTAAAGAAAACTGACTGTTCCATATTTCCAAGACTCCACATTGTCTTCATGATCTCTATCACCCTGCCTTTAGCTCTACCCGCAAACTCCTCTAATGCAATGTCAAATGACAGTTTTGTAGTTATCGTAAAACCCAAATATTTGTAACGATTTACAACTTCTATCTCTCTTTTCCGTCATAAAACCACTTTTCTACTTTTGACAAATGCCCACCTTTTCTGAAACCATAATTTTTGTTTTAGTCAAATTAACGGTCAAACCAAGAGATTTTGATGCCTCGGCGAGGTTGTCTATCTGGTTTTGTAATCCAACAGGTGTGGAAGAGATTAAAACAAATATCATCTGCAAACAGAAGCAGAAAGATTTCTTGAAAGCCAGGCAACAACTGGAAAACCATGCCTTCCCTTTTTAGTGACATTGTCAGCTACCTCTGTGATTAATAGACTGAAAATCAGGGGGCGACAACATGCAGCCTTGTTTCACCCCGGCTGGACACTCAAAAAAGTCCAAATATCTCACTTCACCACCTTACAACAACATTGAACAGAATCGTATATACTCTGAAGCATTCGAAACATTTTCGTCGATGTTTTTAACTTTCTGTAAAGACTAGCCAAAGGCTGCCTCTATCTACTGAGTCAAAAGCTTCATATAGTCTATGAACACTACATAAAATTTACTTTTCTTTTCCCCGTATAAAGATCTGCTAATCATAGAAACAAGCGTAAAAATATGATCTATTGTGGAGTACTGTTTACGAAAGCCTGCTTGTTCCTCACATATTTTGTGCTCACTTTCTGCCCATTTACATAGACGCGTATTTAGTATTGATGTAAATACTTTACTTATAGTACTTAGAAGGGAAACACCACGATAGTTTTCTGGGTTGTTTATATCACCCTTTTTTTTACAACAAAGGAATGATAACTGAGCGGCTCCACTCCTCTGGGAAGATACTTTTATCAAACAAATTATTAAATATTCTAGTCAAAATGGGAGTAACTATGTCTTCGGCTGATTTCAAAAAGTCGCTCGAAATTTCATCTAGTCCTGCAGCTTTACCTGTTTAAGTTTCCTGAGAGAGGGCGGGAGAGAGAGAGAGAGAGAGATGAGAGAGAGAAGAGAGAGGAGGGGAGAGAGAGAGAGAGAGAGAGAGTGTCGCCTACAGACAGTGACACAGAGGCACAGAATGAGAAGCCTAGAAACGAGGTCCTAACTCACTACAAGACTCACCTCAAAAGCCAGTGAACTACCTGGGCTGTCATTCACAAAGCGACTAATGTTTGTTTGCAGCCGGTCCCAGCCAACGGGATCCCCACCATTGTTAGTCCACAGAGGGTGATACTATCAGTTTATGACGACCGCTGGAATGGTTTAAAGCTGTCGGCACCTCATTCTAGACCCACCGTAATCACGTTTGTGTGGAGCACTTTCGTCTGGCTCACGAAACATAAGTGGTAATTTTAGTATGCCATAAAATAGTGGGGGTTTTGTCTCGCTTTCATGTTTTTTTTTCCATCGTTTCTCGCCTTTACTTCTTTTATGTTGTGCTTTCGCCATTCATTCTTTTCCTCTGTATTCAATTCTTCTATCCCACCCCCAAATTTGCACCTTGATCTTCCTTGTTTGTGTCATTGCACTCTCAGTGTTATAACACATGCTCTTTTCTATCCAGATTAGCAGGAACACTTTTTGACCGATTTCAGGATGCAGTGCAGCCACTTACGAAGAGTCCCTGCACTGCTTCTCATTCACTCTGGCATAATGGCTGGCTCTGATTCCACATATCCAGGACACTACGCTTTCGCTTAGCTATGCAGCCAGATCGAGGTTCAGTTCCGCCTTCCTTTCTACTCCCTACTCCCCTTCACCTTCGCCACCTACACTTTTTCCTCACCCAACATTTCTTTCCCTCTGTAGTGGACTGCGATTCCACATCCCCCTAGGCGACAATGGCCATGCAATTGACGCCAGAGTTCCGTGAGGCAAACTCACAACAGAAACTGATAAAAGGAAACAAAACTGAGAACACTCTTATATCTCGTCTGCTCTTGTAAACTTCGTCAAAGAAGAGTAGCGGATAGCGAAACTAATCTTATCTTTGTGTATCATTAGATGAAGTTCTGCTGTGTATATGGAAGGCATTCTGCTGTGTATATGGAAGGCATTCACCTTTTCCTCCTGCTTTGATTGACTCTGTCTGCCACCTGTTGACGGATTGGCTGACTGTCCACTATCACATTTTGAAGTGCACACGTGGTGCACGTTTGCGTGCAAAACCTATGGTGCAGGCAGTAGCGGGCTGTATAGCGGACAATAAGTGACTGGCATATGCGATTGCTTGAGAAGGCAGCCTAGCCAGGCATTTGTCCTAGTTTTGCTTTGCTGGCTTTAGTTCATAGCTATTTCCCCACAATCATAGTTTTCGGTAAGTCCTACGCGTCGTCTGAGCAAAACGGGTATTGCATATCTTCACTTTTTCTTTTTTTTTATCTGAGAAAAACGTTGTCATTTTTTAACGAATTCTTCCATATGAAGTTTTATAGAACAGTGTGCATGTGTTGATCTTCCAAAGGATTTCTTTTACAACAAAATATATTTTGAAGATAGATCCGATGGTTTACCATTATCAGTATATCACGCACTTAACACAATGAATATGACACACAAAAAATCTCTACTATTTCGAATTCAAAAACCTGTCTATAAGCACACTACGGCGACAGCTTTTCTGAAACGATTCACACACAACACACAACACACATTTGGGTCAAACACACACACACACACAAACACACACACACACAAAATATATATATATAGATATATATATTCCTAATACTTACAACTTCTGCTTTTTGCGATGTTCAAGACGACCCAGACAAAAATTACACTCTTTTCATACTCTGTTCTCTATCACTTAGATCATTCTCTTCCGTCAGGAAAAAAATCTCGACTATTTCGAATTCAAACAGGAAATGTCCATTAAAAAAACCACAGCGACAGGCTTTTAAAAATTTTTCCTCTTTATTTCGCAGTACTTACAACTTTGGGGGTTCGCATGATCTAGACGATCCA
>JADBJO010008403.1:0-21468 GCA_016801955.1 Conus betulinus
AGCACCAGGGAACGCAATACAGTCTGCTGTTGTCCGCAGCCCTCCAGACCGCAATGGAAGCTTGCCCGCCACCCAAACCAGTAGTCTCCGGCCGAAACAAAATGGCCCAACATTCCGTGGGGCCAATGCCATGCCACAGAGAGGTCAAGACCTGCCGGCCAATCAGTCAGTACAACCGTACAGACGCAAATCCCGGCCCATGGTCAACCGCCAGCAGCACCATAACCAGCAGCAACAGGAACTTCTAACCCCCACCCCGTTGCCAACTATGCAGGCAGCGGGGGGTAGGAAGAGGCACACAGGCATTGCAAGGAATTGCCGACCAGCTGACATTGCTTGTCAATGGAATGCCAGTCTCCGCCCTCCTTGACACTGGTAGTGAAAGGTACGACCTAAACGGAGACCTGGGCTAGAAAACATTCTGAAGAAACCTGAGGCGGAGGAAGACTGCCATGTCAAACTGCGGGCAAAGTGACCGGGGGGCTGAAGTACCCTACTCTGCGCCTCTACCTCGTCGACATGGTGGTCTTCGGCACCCTCTGCCCAGCGTCCCTAGCTCTGGTCATCCAAAGAACCCACGACCCGTTCATGCAGGACCGCAACAAAAAGCGACTGCCGGTTCTGCTGGGTATGAATGTCCGTCAGCCTGTGCCTGACCAACGTCTCACCAACACTTCCCCCCTATCCTGCAGCCATCCGACCAAGAGATAAGGAAACCGGCAGCGAGATAAAATAGCCCGTGCCACAAAACGCAACGGATCCCAGCCTACTCTACAGCTACTGTCAAGGTATCTAGTAGCCAAGCCCCTCGCCGCACCTCCTGGGCCTCGCCGCTGTCCAAACCCCTCCCCCAGGACCTGATGCTGATCCCTACATTGGTCAGTAGGGAGGCATAGTGCACGTTACGTCCGAGTTGCCACCTCTCTCCAGAGGATGTGTTTCTATTTCCGCCGGAGAACTCCAATCGCTGTCCTGGAGGCCGTCGAAGCTGTGGAAGAGAAAAGGGGACCACAAGTTACCATGGGCATCAATGAGCTAACTGTCTCAGAAGAAAGGTAGATCCCCCCAGTACTCTCACCAGCCAAAGTCCCCTGTCCACAGTTTGATGGCACCAAACCAGTCTAACAACAGCAGTTGCAGGAACTCCTGTCGAGAAGATCGCAAGCCTTCATGCGGATGAGGAGGATCTCGGCTACACCGATGCAGTCTTTGCCATCGCCTGAAGACCAAGGAAGACGTGCCAGTGCCCAGCACATCCCCCGGATCCCGCCTCACCAACTACAAGGAGGTGCAAAGAACCACATCAGAGCCTCCTGTCAAAGGAATAATCACCAAGAGCCAAAGCCCCTAATGCAGCACCGGTGGTCATCGTAAAAAAAAAACGATGGCAGCATCCGCCTCTGCGTCGATTATAGAACGCCTCAACGCCAAGACAGTGGGGATGCCTTCCCACTGCCTAGGATCCAGGATCCTTCGATGGCCTTGGTTGGCTCCCAATATTTTTCCACCCTTGACTTGGCCTCTGGCTTTCACCAGATTCGCCATGCACCCCTGATGACCAGCACAAGACGGCCTTCACCACCCCATTTGGCCTCTTCGAATACACCAGATGCCCATGGGTCTCTCCACCAGCACCTGCCACGTTTCCAGATACTGATGATGACCACATGTCTGACTTCATGTTCGAGTTCCTGCTAGTCTACCTGACACGACCTCCTGGTCCCCCTATTCGAAGACCTTGAGGAACACCTGGAGAGCCTTGACGGCCTTCTGCAGAAGATAATCGACACTGGCCTGAAGTTGAGGGCAGACAAATGCCAGTTCCTCCGTCGCCAAGTCAATTACATAGGGCACAACATATCTGCTGAGGGCGGTCAGCTGCGAAAACTGGCAAGGTCGAGGGTTGTAAAGAATGGCCTATCCCGAAGACCACGACGGAAACTGCGAAGTTTCCTGGGATTTGCCAGCTATTACCGGCGGTTTATTCAAAACTCCGCCAGAATTGCTCTGGACCCCTCCACGATCTTGTGACTAAGGCAGGCAACAAACAAAAGAAGACTGTTATAATCACTGGCTGTGGACCCAACACCACCAAGTGGCCTTCAACAGGTCTAAAAAACGGCTCTGACAAACTGAACCAGTCCTAGGGTTTGCTGATTTCCAAGTCCCCATTGTCCTGGAAACGGATGCAAGCCACGATGGGCTCGGGCGCCATCCTCTCACAGGAACAACTGGGCAACGCAGGGTCTGGCCTATGCAAGCCGCCGACTTCGTCCCACAGAAAGAAACAAGGCCAACTACTCTAATATGAAGCTAGAATTCCTGGCGATGAAAATGGGCCATCTCTGAGAAGTTCAGAGATTATCTCCTGGGTGCCAGTTCACTGTCTTCACCGACAACAACCCCCTTGTCCACTTCGCCAGGCAGCTCTTGGGGCCCTAGAACAGAGATGGGCTTCACAACTGGCCCAATTCAACTTCGACGTACAGTACCGCCCAGGAAGAACCAATCCAGCAGATGCTCTCTCCAGGCTCCCAGGCACTCCCTCCTGAACCAGCTTCTACGGCTCTACCCCCCTCAGCTCGCCATGGCACAGGAAGTCCCACTGTCAAAAGCAGTCCCTTGTCGACCCTGATCCCGTCACTCCGGGAATCCCGATCCAAGACCCAACCTGGCCCTACCTACCCCTTACAGTCCCTACCGGAACTGCTGCAGCTCCAGAAACAAGACCCCACCATCAGCCCAGTCCTGGACCACTGGCCAGCAAAACCTCCAACAGGCAAAAACAGAAAATTGAAGGCGCTCTGCGACCAGTACCCCTCGCCTTCACCTGAAAGACGGCGTCCTGCACCGCCGCATCCAGCACCACCAGCTAGGACCTGTGGAGCAGTTGGTGTTGCCAAGCACAATGCGACCTGATGTTTTGGCATCGCTCCATAACCAGATGGGCCACCAAGGACTAGAACGCACACTTGGCTCTCCTGCAATCCAGGGTCTACTGGCCAGGAATGCACCAGGACACGAAGGCATACATCGACTCCTGCCAGCGATGCACCATGGGGCGTCGGCCCGACCGTCCACACCACATCTGGTCATCTGCTGGCATCCCGACCCCTGGAAGTCCTGGCCATAGACTTCACAAAGCTAGACCCTGCAAGTGACGGGGAGAGAAAACGTCCTTGTCATGACGGACGTTTTCACAAAAATTCACACAGGCAAGTACCAACAAGAAACCAGGAGGCTGTGACCGTTGCCAAAGTCCTGGTGCACAAACTGGTTCCAGCGCTACGGGGTCCCAGAGAGGATACACAGCGACCAGGGCCGAGACTTTGAGTCACGCCTGGTCCGGGAGCTGTGCTCAATCTATGGTGGTGAAGAAATCTCACACCCACGCCATACCATCCAGAAGGAAATGGGCAATGTGAGCGCTTCAACCGCTCCATGCACGGCCTTCTGCGCACTCTACCCCCAGAGGAGAAGACCAGATGGCCTGTACACTTGCCAGAACTTGTGCAGGCATATAACAACACCCCTCACGCCTCCACAGGGTTCTCCCCACACTTCCTGCTCTTTGGCCAGCAACCAAGGCTCCCTGTCGACGACCTTCTGGGGCACCCTACCACAGCTGCTGCTGGTGCTGTCGACTGGGTCCACCAGCACCGTCTCCGCCTCCAGGAGGTCCACCTGAAAGCGTACAACCAACTGAAGGAGAGTGCAGCGAAAAGGGACGGCTTCACCGACAGGAAGGCTGCGGACCATGCCCTGAGTGTAGGCGACTACGTCTACATACGCAATCGTATCGTTGGCCGAAACAAGATCCAGGACCTGTGGAAACCTGACCTCTACCAGGTGACATCACGGCCCTATGACGGCCTACCTGTCTACTCGGTCCAGCCCCTGGCTGGTGGTCCAGAACGAGCCACCCACCGGAAGGACCTACTGCCTGCCAGTGCCCCCCTTGGACTTGCAAGACGATGACCAGTCAGAGGTAACTCCATCTCCACCCACCTCTGACTCTGAATCGGACAGTGAGGATGAGCCAGTCCTCTACAGTATTCCAGTGCCCAGGCAGGCGGTTCCCCCCGACCAACTCCAAGGACAGTTGGTCACCCTGCACCCTTTCCTGTTCCATCTGTGGCGTGTGCTGTCAACCGACCCGACCATGCCAGCCCCACGGCGGTCTACACGTCTCGCAGAAAAGCCTGCAAAAAGGTATACCCTTAGTGCCCGCCTGGATGATTAGAGACTTAATGGTTAACTGACTCGGTCAGGCGTTCTGGAGGACAGTTATAGAATGTATATATCCGTGATTGATAGCTGAACACCTTTTGGGAAGAGGTGCTGCAGACTGTTAAAACTATTGTTTTGTTCAAATGTTGTCTTTATTTTGGTACAGTCTAGTCTATGTTGATTTCATGTTGAATAATGATGTATGCCCCCATTCTGTGCGAACAGAAGCAGTAAAAGGAGAGCTAAGTCGAGTGACTTTTGCTAAGATTCTGCTGCAAAGTGGTAGAACCTGCTTAGCATTCATAAAACTCCTGTGGACTTGACTCAAAAGAGTTTTGGTAACAATCCTTTTTTCTTTTCTCATTTTATGTCCCATTTTATGGATTTTTGTAACAAGTCCATAATTGTCACTTGGCCCCCAGTGTTTTGGATTTTGACGAATCTTTGCAAGTATATTCTGTATCTGACCTTCTTGGAGTGTTTGAACGAACAAATCCTTGATAAGTCATTTTAGTGCCTGACATCTTGGGATTTCGTTTAAAAATAACGTCCATTATTGTCACTCGGTACTCACCCAGTGTTTTGGGTCTTCATGAATTTATCATCCCAGCCATTTTGGGCATCTGACTTTTCGAATTTTGTTTAAATAACAAATTCTTTCAAGTCATTTTGGTATCCGACATTTTGGAATTTTATTTAAATAATAAGTCCACTATTGTCACCTGGTACCTACCCAGTGCTCTCAGTTTTTAACGCATTCTTCCTAATGATATCTGATGTCTGACCTCTTGGAATTTTGTTATAAATAACAAGTCCATTTTTAGTCACTTATGTGCCCATCCGGGTTTTGTTCATGAAAGGAATCCCTTGTACTTTTGTAGTCATTTTGTATTTGACTTTTTGGAAATTTTGTTTTAAAATACATGTCCATTCTGGTCAATATACTTATTTCAGTCAATGTGAATCTTCTGACTTCCAGAACTTTGACTTATAGAGTAAGTCCCTGGTGGTTGGAATAATAATGAATGCAAACAACGAGAGAGACAAGATGATCTGACGCTTTGATGTTTTGATACATTGATGTTAGTGTTTTGTTTTGAGAGTAGCCATACCTCTAGGGACTTGATGGCTAAAGCTCCATTTTTTTCCGTGATTCATTTGTTATACCCCTGCTTGATAACTCTGTCATTTTATGTCATTTTTGTGTCAGCGAGGACGCTGGTTGTAACAGAGTAGGGGGGGATGTAGCCGGGTGCTAACTGTGTATTTCTTGATCGCCCGTCGTAGGCGAGATATTTTGTTCATGAGTTATCTTCCCCCCTTACCTCCCTTGGTTGAATCTCATTTTTTATTGAGAAGCCCATATTTTCCTAAAACTGGTATTTCGACCTAATTAATCTTGGCGCCATTTTGAATTGTTCGATGAACAAACCATAAATAAATCTTGATTTCACAAAAAGTATGAGAGAATCCAAAGAATCCATGAATGCGCATTGAAAGTAAAGTCCATAAGCTCTCATTTCGTATATCGCATGGCTATGATCTTTTCTGTACAAGCATGCGACTATACGAAATGACTGACGGCGCCGGTCTCTTGAGCGAGTCGCCTTCTTTGTTCATTGTCGGCGTTCTGATCTAAATTGTTGTTTTATGAAATTCGGACTTTCCTATCGAAATCTTTTTAATAACTTCGTTTCTATGGTAGAAGCAACCGAAAATATATAAAAATTATCATCCGATTAACCATTCCAACGGAATAACATTTTTCGAAAGTCGTGTTAAAAGCACATGGCGACGGCCATGTGACGATAAGGCAAGTTGTGTTTTCCATCAAATTTTAAACGCAAAGTTCTCCACTTAGACGGCAACTTGGATAATGAAATTTATATGTATAAAAAGAGCGAAATGCCAGCTTTTCAGTCATTACAAAATTATTTCACACAGTTTGCTTTTTGTCATCGAAATAAGGGAAAATATGACGTAAACTCATTAAAAGTGGGTTCATTCTCCGACTTTAATTGCCAGTAACTTTACACAGCCACAAAATTGTCAAATATGATTTTATTGTGTTTTATTCTTCGGGTTCTGAGGTTTTCATCGATACCTAATATGTTTGGACACCTTGACTGTACGGCGAGCTAGACAACGCAGAAGCTGCGACAGATAGCACAAATTTTATCATTTGCTGTCTCGCGAGGCTCATTTTGCCTGCGGTGCTGTGTTGCTGGCTTTGCGGTCCGGTCAAGCTGTATATAAGTGAGGCGCGCAGCGTGAGTGAGAGGAGTGTTCCCCACAGTGTTCCCCGGAGGAGAGTGTCGTCCAGAGTGTGGTTCGCGAGTGAGCGATCGGCGCGAGAGAGTGCTCAGTGCGCTGAGTGCTAAGAGAGAGAGAGAGAGAGAGTTCCCAGGGCAGTGTGCCTGGGTTGAGCTCATCATGGAAGGTCAATAAAAGGAGAAAACTCCACAACGTCTCTGTGTCTTCTTGACTGGCTGCTGTCCCTTGGTCCCTGCACATATCACCATCTGCCTGTCTTCACCTGCACACCCCTACCCCTCCACACCATCACACTAGGATATCCACCAGCGGGCGGATGTCGAGGGATGGGGAGGAGTGCCCGGTTCGTGATTCTTAGCCAAGAATTCGGGAAGGAATTTGAGGGAGACAGAGCCGTCCCTGTGGAAGGCAATCTCTCCGGGGTCCCCGCTGATAGCGTGGATCTCACTTCGCCTTCTGGCCATAGCCAGAGCGAGGAAAAGGTGGTCTTCATGGAAAGAAGGTCAAAGGACAAAGTGGAGATAGGCTTGAGGGGGGTTTTCTGAGAGCATCGAGAATAATAAAGAATAAAGAAGTCCCAAAGGGGGGTGCGATTAGGCGACTGGGACTCGCGTAGAGCTACCCCCCCTAGAGATTTCTCTGAGAAGGAAATCATTCTCAAAGGAGGGACCGCAAGTTGGCGGATGGTCATGCAGATGACCAACCTGTAGCCCCATATGGAGCTAGCCGAGAACTTGCGGGAGGAGGACAGTGAGATAGAAAATTTCCTATCTGGATATTGGAAGGGTGGTCATGGGGAACAGAGTTTTCTGAGCACCAGGAGACCCATCTCTCCCACCAGTAATCGTAGAGGGACTCTGTGCTTGCCCTATGAGAGACCGTCGTGAGGTCCCGAAGGTCCTGAGAGGCCCCCCCCTTCGAGGATGTCTAGGATGGACTGGGATCTGTCCCTCCTAGAGGTAGAGTCAGGTGCTCACAGTCGGGCTGGCACAGGAGCCAGGCGTGAAGGCGGAGCATCTGAGGATTGGAGTGAGGGCGACCTCAGCAGGCCTGCCTGAGCATGTCCCACCGGTGGTTAATTGGAGTGGGGTGGGGGGGGGGGGGGGGGGGGGTACATGGGTGACAGACTTGAGGTCCAGAAACCAGACTGAGTCGGCCACCAAGGGGTTATGAGGACGAGTCTGGGTCTTTCGAGTCTTGCCTTCCTGATCACCCTGTGGAGGATCGGGAAGGGGGGAAAAGGCGTATGCTGTGAGGTCCATCGAGGGAGGGATAGGGCCTCGAGGGCATCCGCTCGGGGATCGGGGACGGGAGAAATGTACACTGGCAGACAATGGTTTAATCGGGTGGTGAACAGGTCGATCATGGGCTTGAACCAATGTTCCCACACCGAGGTTAGTGTGAGCCTGCTGAGGGTCCATTCCGTGTGTGGGATGGACCTGGAGCGGCTGAGAGCGTCTGCCAGGATGTTGTGTGTCCCGCTATGTGTCTGGTGCGGAGGGTGATTCCGTGCGCATGACACCAGCGGAGAAGAGCCTCTGTCCGGAGGGAGAGGCTGATTAAGCATGCCTGCTGCACCCCCCCCCCCCCCCCCCCCCCACCCACACCCCCCCCCACCGCTTCTGACCGCTTCCAGTTCCAGGACGTTGATGTGGAGATGGGAGGTCTGTGGATCCCACAGTCCAGAGGCATGACTGTCCTCCAAGTGGGCCCCCCAGCCCGAATTGGAGGCGTCTGTGTAGAGTTCAAGTGCCTGGGTTGGGAGGGATATGGGAACCCCTGGGTTGAGAGTGGAGGGGTTGAGCCACTCCTCCGTGGCCCAAAAGGAACCAAGGACCGAGGGGAATGGTCTGGTCCCAGTGGTCGGAGGTCTGAGACCAGCGACGGCAGAACCCCCTCTGGAGTTGACGCTTGGGGACCCGACCTAGGGGAATGAGGGATGACAGTGACTCCATCATCCCCAGGAGGGAGGACAGGGTCCTTGCCGATGTGTGGGAGGCTAGACGAAGGTGGGAGATGAGATCCAGCAAGCGAGTGGACCTCTCCGGGGTCGGGGAGACCTGCATGGAAATCGTGTCAAAGCTCATGCCCAGAAAGGAGAACCGGTGACTGGGGCCGAGTTTGCACTTGCTGGGGTTGATGACGAACCCTAGTGAGGAGCATAGGTTCAGAAGTCTGGATGTGTGGGCTTGGCAGAGGGTCCATGAGGGAGCCAGGATGGTGTTGTTGCTGTTCTTGCTGATCTTCTTACTAATCATCTTCTGAACATTTGTTTTGCACACATAATAAAGCACACACACACACACACACACACACACACACACACACACACACACAAAAACACATACATTCAGGTGCACACACACGCACACACAAGCGAGTACACACACATACACAGGCACACATAAAATACACACATATAGGTATACATACATGTGCAGATGCATACATGCAGAAGCATGCTCACACAACAATTCACACACATGCAAATCTGCACACACACGCACACACATCCATACACACATGCACACATGCACTTATATCACACACACACACATGCACACACATATTCACATACACATACACACACAAACATACACACATGCACATACGCACCGCATAAACTGGAACACACATAGGCCTGTGCACACGCTCACAGGCACATACACACATGTACACTCACAACACATGCATACATGTACACTCACAACATACGCATACAGTGATAGTATGGCAGAGCCAATGTTCCCACCACCATATTGGACTAACGCATAGGTCAGACATCTGTCAGGTCGTGGCCACGAGACCCTATTTTTTCTTTTGGATCCTCTATTCTCCAATTCAAAAAAAAAAAAAAAACCTAAGTGGGTCTTCAATCCTCCTGTTTTTTCCCAAAACTTTTATTTCTTTCTTTTTTTTTTTTCTTATTCTTCTCCTGACACACTCACTATGCAATGTCTGTATCTTCTTCAATGGATGGCATTCGCTTGCTAAAGTTAATGTTTTATCGTTTGATACAGGGTGTCTGGGTTCATTGATGTTCTGATGTATGGCGCACAGACACTTTCATCTGTTATACCAATTATACAGGGATAATCTGATGAGAGGAAAAAATATACATTCTTTTTCATCTGTTATACCAATTATACAGGGATAATCTGATGAGAGGAAAAACATACATTCTAACTTACCTACACCACCACACTCACTCATCCTACCTCCACACTTGCACCTTATTCCTCTCCCTCTTCCCCTATCTCTTCCCAACGCATAATAATATACAAAGATTAACCATTATTACTGCACACCATCAAAATCTTTAACACAATCCAAAAATTCTACAAAAAAGGCCATGTATATATAAAGAACTAAACAGATGAATCAGTGTCAGCTTCAGTTTCATCAAGGAGGCGTCACTGCATGTGGACTAGTCCATATATGCTTCAAAACATCCGGTAAGTTTTGAGACCACACTCAACAGACAAAATGAACGAACAAAAGAACAAATGAAGGAATGAACAACAAATGTGTCAGTATATGAATGTGTGTGTGTATGTGACGGACCGTTTCCCGTCCGGTCACAAATTTTCATGCAACCGTGTTAACCAGAAGGTAAGATAAGATCAGATAATGTTGCTTAGAGCCCAGCCGACCGCAAAGGGCTACATCAGGGCTGTCACCATGTTACCAGAAGGTAGTCCTCCAGAAGCTGGTTGAAAAGTTTACCTGACTGCTACTCACCTGCGCACCGTTAAAGCCGGGTGAGCTGAACCGGTTAAGCAGTCTCTGCAGTGATTCCGGCTCTGCAGCATTCCAGAAGGTCAAAGAGGGACCAGCTTTTTTTTTGTGACAGTCAGGTATTTATCATTCAATATTTATTTGTTAGCAAACCAAAACTGTATTCCTGTTTCGGAGCGACTGAAACTTCCTCATTGCACTGTGAAGGTTTGGTTTAGAAAAGAAAAATATTTATTGTGTTCTGTTGTCCTATGACTGGATATGGTAACAAAACGAAATGCTGTCAGAAAACATGACTAGATGAAGTGAGTGTTAAAGGAAGTGGTCTTCAGAAAAAAAAAGGTTTCATTTATTCTATGACTTAACTAGTTATGAACTTCATGATGAAAAAAAGGTCTTATTCTAATGTGGTTTGCGAGAAGAGGGAGAGTTTTGATGCTATGGATAATAAGCTCCCAGAGTGAGTGACAGAGACTTCATACATACTGGTTTTGATTTTGATGTGGATGAGTATTTAATTCACTCTTGATATAAATATTGAATACTTGTGTGTTGGTAAAACAAGAGTGTGTGGAAATCTTTCCTTTACATGTATTGAAGTAGATGAATCTTTTGAAAAAAAAAAAAACTTAAAAATCTGGTGATTGTATGAATTGAAATGAACATTCTTGTCATTATACAAGAAGAAGAAATGAATATTTGTTACATGATGAAAGACATTTATAGTTTGATGAAAAGTAATCATTAGTGTGTGTAATGAATTGTATTCATGGTTACTGAAGAGGGTCTAAAGCAGGAATCCTTTCCCCAATTGGAAAACTAGATTCTGAAAGGTTTATATTGAAATCCTTTCCTGTGTAGTGCTGTGATTCCGGAAAAGGGAATGTAGTATTATGATTCCGGAAAAAAGGGAATCTTGTGTTGAAGAAGGAATATGCTGATGTTTTGTCTCAAGTGGAATATGATGTGGCTAATGAATATGAATGTAGTTGTGATTGCAATGAGTGGTACCCATGATAATTAAGGTAGTTAATCAGTTCCCCCAGGTAGATGTGTGTTCCCTGACTGAGGGGGACTGGCTGCCACGTTTGAGGCTCAGGGGTTCGTAGTTGTGTCTACCCCCTTCTCCACCGTGTGATGGTGTGGAGAGGTCGGCCTGAGTGCCGACAATCTACCCTGCCTGCCACTGCGCCCGGGACCGACTACCCGCCGAGCCAGTTGGGCTGGAGACGCCGCTGCTGCTACCAAGCCAGAGCGCCGCTCCCAAGTTTTTGAACCAGCGACCTGTTGGCGAGGCCGTCGCTGCGTTCTGTGCTTCTGTGTGTGTGTGTGTGTGAGCCACAGCTCCTGTGTGAGACTGTCACCCTGTCGCTGGCAGAGACACTGTGAGTGCTAGTGTTTTTTTTTTTTTGAGCCACAGCTCTGACGTTCTGCAAGTTCTGTGTCAGACTTGACGCCATAGACCTTGTCGTCTTCATCTTCATGTCACCTTCGTCCTCTTCATCGTTTCGTCGTCGTTGTGGCCGCCCTTCATCATCTTTGGAACCAGCAGCGACAGTAGATAGTGAATTAAATATAGATATATTTTGTGTCATGCGCCCTGTTTGGCGTATTTGAAATATTAGTATATACATATAGTTTGTGTGTACGCCTTGTGGTTGGCGTGCCGACTATTTATGATTTTGCATTTATTATATATGTTTGTCTGATGACTCAGGCAGCATAAAACAGAAAAAGTGTTGCCTGGCTGTCAATGTTCAGGTGAGTGGGTGTGTGTATGTGATTTGGAAAAGTCGTGCATGCATCCATAATTTCTGTGTGTGAGTCAGACAGTCAGATACCCGCAGACACCACTCATTCCATCCGTAACAGTGTATGTGTGTGTGTGTGTGTGTGTGTGTGTGTGTGTGTGTGTGTGTGTGTGTGTGTGCATGGTGTGTGTGTTGGTGTGTGCGTGTGGGTGTGCGCATGTGTGTGTTACACCATATATGTGTGTATTTAAATGTGTGCATGAAGATATCAGAATGTGATATACACAAATACTGTGAATTAATTTCCTGCTCTTTCTATGGTACAGTATACTGAGACCCTCTTCTTAAATTCTCTCATCTTAGTCATTAAATTCATTTATCCATCAGCTTTAAAATCATAAGCAGCGTGGTCTCATAAAACTTAGCAGAAGTGTGACCAGCCACTGTGGTGAAGTGATTAGCATCCCAGACTTCCATATTGTGGGTTTGATTCCCATAAGAGTCATGTGCGATTTTTCTTTCCCCGACTGGTTCCTACCCAGAGCTGAGTTTGCTATGGGCTCCGTTGGGAAGACTGGAACCATACAGTTGAATTTCATCCAAGTAATGGATGCGTTTCTGAGAGTGTTGCTCAAATTTCTTGACCAACACTGCATATGTCTGTATCTCTTGGGCCTGGTTGATGCCAGGATGTATTCTGACAGGAAGCATAGAGTGCAGCCCTGTCATGCAGTCTCAGATTGAAATAGAAATCTGTAGCATCATCTTCATCATCCTCACTCTCACTCTCATCGATCGGCATGAAAAAAGTCTCAAATTCTGTGGCCCTTCATGCCCTGCTCTCAAGGTGACATCAGTTTCGATGTCTACTCCACGTCTCTGGATTTTGTTTGGTTCCGTTGGAGTCACCGGTATTGGCAAGTCCATGAGGGCTGTCTTTGGATGGACATGGTGGAGCCCTCTAAAGGGAGAGCTTACTCACGCCAGCTCTGTGACTAAGCAATTATTGTAATCGGTAGTGGGCTTAGTAGGTTGTGTGCTACATATGTTGTATCAGAACATGCGCCACTGAACACCACCGAAGTGACTCGGCAGCAGTGCAGCGTCTCCTCCGGTGGTCCTCTTAACGACTTGACAGTGACTGCTCCCTGTGGATTGCCAGTGCCAGGGCTGCGGCAGGACTGACCAGGCTGTGGCTCTGGATGGGGTTTCGGAATGAGAGCACTGCATGGATGCACTGCCACTGAGGTGGCACAGGGAGATGGGACAGCAAAAAAAAAAAAAAAAAAAAAAAAAAAACTTTGCAGATGTGACGTAGCGTATATGGGCTAGTCTGCATGCAGTGACATCTTGATGAAATTGTTCCTTCAGCATCTTTCTCTTCAGCTAACTTCACTTGACCATCAGTCACAGATCAGTTTCCTTTACACATTTTGATCAAAGCAAATTTTGAATTTTTGGCTAAAAAATTATCTCAATGCTGATGTATGTGGCCCAAATAAATTCCCACATTCAGAAGATCTTGCAGCTAGGTAACTCCAAACAAACCTGTTTCATAGAATACCTGAAACCAAGGAGATGTTCCTGAGGGGCTAGAAGAATACAACTACAGCCCTTACAACAGAAAACACATGACCTGAACTGAAGCCAGCACTAGCCTTGCTGAACAGCTGTCTTCAGTCTTTCAGCAGAACAGTCCACATTCAGCAGAGAGAGAAGAGGAAAGACCTGTGCAGAGATGTCCTTGCATTCCTTGACAGCTAGCTGCTCTTGGAAGAAGACCAACTGGTCCATGGTGAACACATTGAGACCCTCATACTTCTTGCGTGTCTGGGCCACATAGCTCTGCCAGTTGTCATAGCTGCTGTCCAGGAAATGTGCCACCTGCAATACACATACTTACTTACGTTTCATTTCATATAGACTCTACACAGAATCTGCTCTTTGGTTGTTTCACATGCATGAAGAGAATGAATGAGTAGCAGTAACAAGGACCATGACTTGTAGTTCCAACAGAAATCATTGTTCAATTCCAAAACTACTTCTCCTTATAAAATGAAAATGAATATTGGAATCAAAACATGGTAACCATACCATATTATAGCACATCCTGTTTTCTTCATCATGCAGTTTATTCACTCTCTTCCACTCCCTCCCTCATTCTCTCTCTCCATATCTCTCTCTCTCTCCCTCCTTCCATGCTAGACCAGGCTGCATTACCATAGCCATGTAGTATTCCAGTGTCTGTGCCTGCTGTACATCCTGCACACCCTTCAGGCTTCGGATGTTGCCCTCGTGGAGAAATTCAGTGATGCAGCAGATTCCACGGCTTTGATCAAAGAAAAATTTGACCATCCAGTTGAGAAAGAGCAGGCAGCCACTCTCACACAACTGAAGGTACGTTCTGACCAATCGGACCACACTGTCCATCACCTGCACACACACACAACACACACACACATACAATTTCTGGTCAATGATTATCTGCTTAATCGAAAGTGAACTTACTTTTTAGTTTCTACCAAGCTAGTAACCGATGCTCCTGCATAATTGTGTTTAGTACTGATCATCACCAGTCCTTAACTCTCCTACTACCGTCTGCAGGTAGAACCACCGACGATCTCTGCTATACACAGGAACCATGGGCGGCACAACCACCGAGGCCTGCAGCTATTCCAGTCTCTCCCTACCATCCCTTCTTTTGCAACTTACATCACACTTTCCATTAATACACACATGCGCAGTCGATTCCGGATGGACTGGCATTGCAAATGGCGGATTTTTTTGGTTTAAACCGAAGAAAAAGTCATATTTTTTTGGCAATTTTTGCAATGAAACTGAACAAAAACTTGTAGCGAGAGCTCCTACAAGATGGAGACAGTGACAATGAAACCTTTAAGGGTTTTACTTCTGAAGAAATTGGTAAAAAGTAAACTTAAAAACATCAAAACAGATCGTGAAGTGACAGAACTTTGAATCTAATGTTGGTTACAGGGATCTTTTGGGTTATTCCGAGGACAAAGATGCAAGTAACAGCGATCCATCTGTGTGTGCGTATGATTTTGATCACTGGCCGAAAGATTTTGAAATAGACAACATTACAAAACTCATATCCAATTTATTTTCAATTCAGACTTTTATTCATTCATTTCTGCACATGAACACAAAACTGCATGCAAATTCATGCATTACTCAATTCTTTTTTTATTTTCTAATGAAAGCAAGTGAAAATTTTCACAAATGTTTAAGAATTACTTGGTTTCCAACGGGAAGCATGCAGCAGAAAACCTTGGTGGTAGAAGAGTTAATAGCAGGCCCCAATCATTAACCATGCCCCATTCCTGACCAATTTTCATATGATCAATCTATCCTTCACTATACCCAACAACCTCATGTTTACCTAGTTCATGCATGAACAAGTGATGAAAAAATGAGAAACTCAATCACCTTTGTGGCTGAGCACATCATCACAGACTGCCATATCCAAAGTAGACAATCTTCATCACTCTGCAGTTCTAAATATCTCCCCCTTAGAAACTGCTGAATGTACATGGTTGGACATCTTAAAGGCTCAAAGCAAGCAATTTTGTTTAAAACATCAAGGAAATCTTCCATGAAAAGAACAATTCTTACATTGAAAAAGAGAGTGACAGTCATAAAGAGAAGTTATCAAAGTAAGATTGCAATCATTTTTAACTACAAAGTCTTTTGATGTGTGAAAGACCCATACTAAACATTGTTCAAGAGAAAAATTTGATTCTTTGTTGTTGTTTCAGGGGCTAACCTAGGGATCCTAAGTTAAAGAACACAAAATTTTCACAGAGTCACTGTACTGATATAAATGAAGTTGGTCGGGATTAGTTAGGCAATGCCAGAAAGTGAAACACATCCACCTGCAGCAAACCTTTCCACTGAATATCTGTTGTGTTGTCTGACCAATAGGGCACTATGACTTCACTGTACTGGCTGTAGTGTGTGATGGGCCTCCCTTCCCCCCAACTTTCATTTAAGAGGCTACACTATCCCATGTTTCTCCGTTATTAAAAGATCATGATATCATGCATGCTATGGCTGATCGAAAAATGTTTCCAAAGGTGCAACACTAACTGATGTGTTAAAAGCGCTGTTTCAAAATTTGAGGAAAAAGTGCTTGTAAGATGTTCTGTAGGCAGGGGTGCTCTGTCATTCACTTCAATGGTTGTCTGCAAGAAACGGCTGACAGGTTTAAACTCACCGAGATGAACCTGTCAACACTGGTCCTATCCTGGTCTTCTGGTCCCACCACCAGCATCAGTCTGCTCTGTAGATCCAGCAGGTCCTGGTAGCTGTAAGTACGACTTGCGTCTTCCTCCTCTTCACCTTCTGCTGCCACCTCCAAACACATCACATCGCTCACACCCAGACCCTGTCAACATCACAGACTCTCTCAATATAGGCCCTGATTCGCCAAAATGACTGATGCTGAGCTCAGTGACAGTTCAGATCTTGATCCTGCCAACAAAGCAGATCATGTCAGTACAGCCTCCTATAACACATCACTGCTCACTCTCAAACTTTTCGATGTCAGACACCTGTTCAGTTAGGCCCATCATCCATGCTCAGTCTGCATAAAAAAAGAATTTGTTAAAAACTCAGCTCTCGCCAATGATACACATATTAACTGCTTAAAGTAGGACCCTACCAGCAGCATAACAGATGCTGTTGATGATATGCAGAGACAGATGCATGTATACATGTGCCGTCTTACTATATCTTATATAAATATGTATCCTTTCACACTCACACACCCATGCACGTAAAACAACACACACACACACACACACACACACACACACATACACACACACTTTCTCCATTTTCCTTCAGATCCAGCTTATACAGTGGCACAACCCATCCCAATGCGAGAGGCACCCAGACATGCACTTGATCTAAAACTGCTGTGGCACAATCTCCCTCGTTCTGAAAATTTTCCATGCTTTTCCATGCTCCCTTCCCAAATCTAAAACGTTCTGAAGACATGCAAAAAAGGAATACATCTGAGCCCTGTCATGAACGCTCTTATTATCAAGTAACATCAGAAGCCTTTCCTCCAATTCCCTCATTTGGTCATTACTCCACTTTACCCCCCACAGCGTACCCTCCAGAAGGCACTTTAGGATTATCAACCTACAAAAATCACACTTATACCTTTCCAACCTTGTCTAACATACCACATAACGCTGTTTTTCATGAAAACCATAATGTCCCTCCTGATGACCGATACTCTTTTAGCCCCCCACACCACGGAAGAGAAAAGACATCCCACTCTTTCACCCCTATGCTGAACACTTACTTCAAGCCACTTCACATCTGTTACTGAATCAACAGTCAGTGCTTCATTATCCACCCCCAAAATAACTAATAATCTTCAATACAGTCCTTCGTTTTACCATTAGTTGTGTTACTAATGTTAGGTGATTACATTTGCACGTGCAAATGTATGCATGTGGAAGAATGGTTGAACACTTGTGTACATGCACATGTGTGTGTGTCTGTGTGTGTGTGTGTGTGTGTGTGTGTGTGTGTCTGCGTATATGGTGTGCATGTGTGTATGTGTGTGTAGTGTGTATGTGTGGTGTGCATGTGTGTGTATGTGTGGTGTGCATGTGTGTGCACGTATGCATGATGCACATGTTCATGCACACGTCTACATGTGTAAATGAGTCTTTGTGAATGAGCGAGCACGCATTTGCTCCCAGACCAATATAGCATACCTTACTGTCCTGTTTAACCCAATGCCTATCAGATCAACCATGGGATTTCCTCTGTCTGAATACCGGATCAACCACGATCGACCGCTGAATACTAGGTCAACGACTTTCACTTTCGCCATCGCATATTCCAGAATGCAATCGCGACAGAAGAGTCTTCTGGTATGATAGTTTCTGGATGCCATTTTGTTTTTTGTTGCATGACTTTTGGTGGAGTAGTTTCGCTGTTGTGAATTTGCAAAGTTCGGCTTTTTTCGCGAAGATTTTCAGGGAAAATGGCGGATCAAGTAACTATGCAACTTGCAGAAGAATTCATTTTCTTAAGTGATATTAATGAAGAGAGCATATTTGCCGGCTACACTCTTGAAGAAGATTTGAAGCGAGACGATTTGGACGTCGATCTTGACCTAGTTGTAAATAAAGATCAACTGGTGACTAATTTCGAGGCCCGAATCGATAATGATTTGGGCGATGATAACGACGTTGTTGAATAGCCCATTGCTGCTGGGCCCAGCCCCCCAACCAAAAAGAACATTCAAAAAAACCAAACTTGCTAGAGATTCTTTAATTGTTGACTACAGTGGTTGGCTACAAGAAGTGAAGTCCCCAAAAGTTTCCCTTGTTTTGATAGCCAGGAAACTGGATCAGTCAGTGGTTGTGTCCCATGATTTGCCTGTGGGAGTGTCACCTTTAGTCTTTTGATTTTAGAAAAATATTGGCAGACTTTTAACAAGAAACAAATTTATTTGCTGCACAAAAGCAAGCAGAAAAGGATGAACATAAAACTCTGGCCTAAAATAAAAACTTCATCAAAAGCAAAGAGGAGAGATGGACAAGAGGTATATCATCACCACAGACAAGTGTGTATGTGTGTGTCGGGAGGGGGGGGGACTGCTCAGTGCACTTGTGTAAAAGAAAATTTTTGCTGAATTCCATCACAATCTAAAGTCCAGTATTCAGTAACCTGTTCCTGCTATTTTTTCCCCTCAGTAGTTAGAAGATGAATCTTCTTGTATGTGATGACTTCGGTTTCACAAAACTGCTGAAGTTTGGTGTGCAGACCATAAAGAATGACTTTATTTTGTTCCTGAAGGCTTCAGTACTTTGTTTAGACTTGGAAAATCACTCTGTGCTCCTAATCCATGACATTCTGTGGGTACAGCGAATTTAGGGAAAACTGTTTTAGCACCGAGAACACTGAAGCAGAGTTAGTCTGTTCGTGTTTCTTTTTTCCTCATGTACCAGTTCACTATATATGGGGGAAAAATGGCTGTTTTGGATGATGTGATGTCTTTGAATTTGTTTTCATTATTTTTATAGAATACACAAGTTAAAAACAATTTTTTTAATGAGATTTCTCTATGGCAAGTGTGTATGTGTTGCAGAGTTACCTCTCTTGGCATGGTATTCACATAGTCATATAGCACACAGTCATGCGGTAGGCACAGGGTTAATCATCATTGTTATCGTATCTTGCAGCCCCAAATATTGTATGCGTATCTTGCAGCCCCAAATATTGTATGCGTTCACATTCTCAACTGCATTATACTGCATTAATAGGTTTTTGACTTTGTGCAAAATTGATATTTCGGTTCAAATTTATTTTTCATATGATTAACTTCTCTCTCTCTGTCCGTCTGTCCGTCTCTCTTTGCATATTGAAAAACTATTGTTGTCTGCTTTATCTAAGGCACTTTCTTTTCTAACTTTGTTTTTCTAGATGAGATTTTGCTTTCTTTTCTGTCAGGGAGCAAAAGGGCCTAGTATCTTCTGCTGACAACTTGTTTGATGAAGAATTTCATGGTCTCTGTTGAACTTGTGGTTAGATTATGATTTACTATTGTTGTTATAGTTCTCCTGAATATGGTTGTCACAGACAATTTATGATCTATGACTGCATGTTCTTGTATGTTAACTGCCTATCATTTCTGGCCAGAAGTACTGCATGTAAGTTATCTTTATAAATCAAGTTTTGTATACTCTGGAAGGACCAAATGGAATCATTTGTCTTCCTTTTTAAAATCATATTCTGTGAAACAGGCATTTAAAAAAAGCTCTAAAAAAAAAAGCATCTGATGCAAACTCTATGCAACAATTATAAGTCACCCCTCCTCTCTCTCTCTCTAACTGCATTTGAAATAGATGTTCCAACAACTGTTTCTTATTATTTCATATGTGATAACGTGAGTAATGTACATATCTGCATGTTTGAAGTTGTGTACATTTGAAAATGTTGTTCATAATCTTCCTTGCTGTATACTATATTTGTTTTCTTTTTTTTTTATAGGTACTCCAAACCTTCTTTCTATGACTAAGAGGCAGTGTGCTGTTGGCCCACATTCAACTGTTATTTTCTACAAATATTTATTGATAAATCAAGAAATAAAAGTACACCTGACAAAACGCGTTATTTATCTTTCATTTCCATACATTGTCTTTTGTATTTTTGGTGGTGAGTATGCGTAAGCGTGTGTTGAAAGTTTGCGCTGTTACTGAGTAGCCGCAAGCGTCGGCCGCCATGTGCATGTCTCGCTCCGATCACTGCCTTTGGTCGTCTGCTATGCGCTCGGTGGCACTATTAGTAGTTTTAAAAATAGTATGCCAAACAGGAAGAAGAGTCATTGCGCAACGTTTCGAGTGCAAAGTGTAGGCATTCAACAGAAAATTCAGAGTGAAAAACCGTTTTAAAATTTTCATGTAAAATTTCCGGAATAAAACCGAGAGCGACATTTACACTTTTACACTCACGCAAATCTTCAGGGTTTAAAGAACAGTTGAGTAGAAAATTTTTAGTTTGTCCGTTCAAATGCCGTGGAGTGCAAAGCTACAAAACAAGCCATGGTGCAGCTTCGACGTCGACTCGAAAATTGAAATGGCGGAAAGTACAAGACGGCATGCGACCCGTAAATACTCAACGGAATCTATCAAATATCGACAAGTCGTCTTCAAACCACGCAGTTCCAGCTATTAATTTTGAATAGTAAGTTGCAACCTTTTCTGACAGTTTAACATCACGATTTAACTATATTACTGTCATATATTTTGACGATTACTTTGTTTTTGTTTGACGACCGAAACATCAGACTGGGGTAATGGTGGGGTCATGCTGATGAGAGGAGTATGTGTTAGTATTTTACACCAAATTAAAACTCCTGCTTAGATTTATGGATATGTTACAGGTGTAGTTTGTATGACTTCAAGGTTTATTTTCTGTCGATTTTTTAAAACCAGATCTTTCCTGTTCGACTTAAATATCAAATTTTAATAGGTCATGTGTGCCCAACGACGCTTTTGAGGCCTTATGTCGAATGAACAACTGAAACTAGCACAGTTGCAGTAGGAAAACATACAGAATAGGCTATTAGATCTAGTTGCAAAGTGAGATGACTGCAGGCAGAAATCTAAACAAATATTAGATAAAATGTTTGTGAACCGCCAAAAAAACGTTGACAAACGAATCTCAAGACAAAACACATGCGTTTTGTCTGTGATTCGTTTTGTCCACGTTTTTTGGGCGGTTCGAAAACATTTATTTAAGCTTTGTACAGAATATTAATTTTGTGCCTGTATTTCCTTTATTAAATGAACCAAGCTGCGATTCTAAAACACTTGACTCATGCACTCCATTGTCATCGGCGGTTATGGTGATATGTATGTTTGTGTGTGTGTGTGTGTGTGTGTGTGTGTGTGTGTGTGTGTGTGTGTGACTGAATAGAATGGATTAG
>JADBJO010008403.1:23831-96540 GCA_016801955.1 Conus betulinus
CCCAAGATTCAGTTTTGTTACACCCAGTATCACTTACACAGTCTCTTTTGCCTTACACTCAATAATGAACATAGGCCAAAAATCCATAAAATAGTAACAAAAGTGAGCATTGTGACACTTTAAAGTGTTCAGAAGAGTAAATGGTGAGCCCTTACCTTCATGCAACTCTAAGAGAAAACCCAAAAAGCTCACAAGTTCATGTGCTGTCTGAGCCTGTCAGTACCTGGCATAACTGTCTGTTTATCTATGGAAAAAATTATCTTCCTGTTTATCTGTCTACCAATCTGAATACTGATCTATCTGGATACAGATGCAGTTAGGTAGATAGACAGACAGACAGACAGACAAGATGGATGGATGGACAGATGGACAGATAGATAAATAAACAGACATGCAGACATAGACAGTGCTGTGCATGATAGTAAAGAATTATCGAAATGTGTAAAGACATCTTGAGACACCCAAATGCACCACTAATAAAATTTCTTACTACCAAATAATGCAAAACATATTCTTATATCAAACAAGAGATACTATCATCATTATTATTATTTATAGTGCCTATCCTCAATAAGAGTCTAAGTTCTAACAGCTTTACAATCCATCCTCTCATTTACACAACGGCTACCTACCTGGGTAGAGCAAAATGAATAGCTGCCTGCTGGCATTACGTTCGATCATTTTCCATGTAATTCAGTCAGATATTAGTTTTCTTCCTTCATTCTTCTGATGTTTTCACATGGTACATGCTATGGTTGATTTGTCATCGATACCACCAGCCAAACTTGCCTTCTCTTCCGAAAGTTGCTGATGGGATTTTGCATGTGTCTGAAATATAAGCGTATGTTCCCCACACAGAACTTCAGTTTTATGATCTCATTCAAAGGACTTTGGGGAAAATACGGTTAGAACCAACATCAAATCCAAGGGGAAAAAATCCTCCAGTATCAAAAAACCTGGCAGATATTTGAACCCGCAACCTCAACATCACCAGGGTTACAAGTCTGGCATTCTGTTGATTGTTGTATACTGTAGTATGGTAAGTAGTCATATCGATTGTAGTATACTGTAGTATGATAAGTAGTCATACATCCCCAAACTAAAAGACATACATTTGTATATCCAAGATACACCATAAGAATCCTCTCATACCCAAAACACTAAAAAAAAAAAATACATTCTGGTACCCAAAGTTCACAAAACGAACATCTTCCCAATCCTCATAAGCAAAAAAAACTCATCATAACACATAAGTGGATCACATCACAAAGGAGGAAGTTCCAGAACTTTTCAAGAGCCTAAACCGTCATTAAATGGCAATCCAGTATCAAAAAGAAAAAAAATGGGGATGGGAGTGGGATTAACAAGTGGAAGTCGGGAGCGGAGGTACAAAGAGTAACTTTTACCATACAGACTGAAAAGGACACAGATTACTATGAGGTGACAAGGGGGGGTGGGCAGTGCAGTTTGGGGAACTGAAGGGGGAAAAGAGACTGCGCAAAGTGATGGAGAGGAAGGATGGAGGTGGGGGTGGGGGCTCCATTCAAGGGGCATTAAAGAAAGTGGGGAAAGAGAGAACTATCATTTTGTGGAAGACACAAATAAAAGCAAGTTCTAAACCAATTCTACCCGCTTTTTTCGCTGCTGGAGGAAAAAAGAAATTGGAGTTCCTGTAACACACCTTCAACATCCTCCTCCTCTTTCCCTTCTAACCCAGACCTATCAGATTCTAAAACGGACCAATGTTCCAGCATTCAAATGCACTAAAACCCTATGTAGATACCCAAATGCAGCAATGATACACCAAATACTGCTAAGAAAACATCTTCATATGCAAAAAAACCCCCACTTTTACATAATTCCAAATGCATCCCAACAATATTCTAGACCTCCAAAGTCACCATAAATAATTCTTCAGACATCCAAATACATCAATGAACATTGATAAAGCAAGGGTATCCATGATAACAAGGTGGTGCTGTAACAAAGCTAATGTTAAAAGGAAAAAAATGACATATTTTGTGAAACTGACACTTTTTTTCCAATTGTCTTTTTTTCCTCTTTTTGGAGTGGTGATAGTGGTGGTGTCTTTACGACAAATAGTCAAAATGAGTTAAGAAAAAAAGCTCAGACACTGCAAAACATGCCTGTAAAGAGAAAGAGTCAAAGAACAAAGCAGAAAAGGAATCAAAGAACAAAACAATAAATTTCAACATATGCAAGTCATTGCCATTTCTAATTAAAGAAACCAGCCACTATTGTGTAGTATGTGCCTGTTCCTAGCAAATGTGATGCACACTTGGCTAAGAACAATCGAGTCTACAAGAAAACACATGAAAAGAATTGAAAAAGAAAATTAGAGAAAAACAATCATCTGTAAATACAAAATATAACAAACAAATCAAAACAAGTAGACAGTTCACACTTACAAGCTTTGCTGGAAGATCCTTGTCAGCCCGGATTGTTTCTTGCCACTTCACAGCATCGCTCAAGAAAAGTTGCCTGGCTGCTGGACTGAAAGATGAGGGGAGCATAGCCTGTGATGACAGCACGAAGATTCCGGATTTTATCCATTTCTCTAGGGTCATCCCCAACATAGTTGAGAGCCAGGTCAACAAACACTTTCAGTTCCTTCATACCGTCTGCAAAAGACAAACAGTTTTGATTAAATGTCTCTGCTCATAAGTGTAGTAGTTAGTAACAAATTAATAAGATGATATTCTACATGGACTTTGGCCTTGGGCGCTGTCTGTAAGGAGTTCCAGCCTGTGAAGCTCCAGATGCTGCTTGTGTGTGCCCAGATGCCCCACAGGAGCTGAAGATCAACCTGTTGACTTAAATGATCTACAAATTCACTTCTACATACCAGACAACCCAAGCAGAGGAAAAACAGTCACAGACAAAACCCAACAGCTCAAGACAGGAAAAGCAGCAGCCAACACTTTTGCAGAGCTGTACACAGAAGTCAGTACACTCCACACGCCTAGAGATGGCATCAAGCAGGTTCGTGACGAAAAAAAACTCATCTCTTGTTCTCAGACCCAACCGGAGCAGACGACAGCTGCGTGGAGGATGCCCTCAACATGAAGGAGCTCAAACAAAGCATCAGCAAGCTGAAGTGAAAGAAAGCCCCCAGGCTTGATGGCGTTACTGGCGACATGCTGAAGCACCTAGCCTTGTCTCGAGACAAGTCCTGCTTCAGATCTTCAACCAAAGCTGGAGAAACAGGAGTCGTGCCCCCCCGATTTGGAAGGAAGCCGTGATCATCCCAATCCTGAAGAAGGGGAAAAACAAAACAGACCCTAGCAGCTACTACCCCCCCATCAGCCTCCTAAACACTGTAGGCAAGCTGACGGAAAAAATGGTCAAGCGCTGACTGACCCACTTCCTGAAGGCACATAACATCCTCTCTCTCACCCAAACCAGTTACAGGAAATTCTGCAACACAGAAGATTAACTCACCCTCCTAGTCCAGGACACTGAGAACTCCTTACAGAAGAAGAAGAATAAAACCCTTGCTGTTTTCTTCGATTTGTCTCAAGCTTTTGATATAGTATGGAAGGAGGGGGACTCATACTGAAACTTCTTCGAGCCAGAATGCGTGGTAACATGTATAAGTGGATCCATCACTATCTTTTCTGCATAACTGCAAGAGTCAAACTGGACGCCTTTCCACAGCAGGAAGGTCAAGCTGAGAGAGGGTGTCCCCAAGGGTAGTGTGCTCTCCCCAATACCGTTTCTGGTGTTCATCTAGCATCCCCAAGCACACCTCCAACAGTCTACACGCAGACGCTCTGGCAGTGACATCTTCTGAACATACCAGCACAGCCACCTACAGAATGTAGGAAGCTGTCAACAACATCGCCGCATAGGTAGACACCTGGGGCCAAAAACTTAACTCCACCAAGACCACCCATACACTCTTCTCTCTTCATGGCGAACAAGAAAGGCAAACTGTGGCTCCAGGAAAAGACTTTACCACAGCTTGATGTCCACCTAACCTGGAAACCTCAGACTGAAGAGATGGATAGAAGAGGATCCGCAAGCTAGCCCTACTAAAGAAGCTGGAGGGAACAAGGAGCAGTCAGACCCACCATGGCGTATGCCTCAGCCTCCTGGGAACTGCCTCCAAAACAAACAAGTTTAGGCTTGATAAAGTCCAAAACATGAGCATTTGAGTCATCCTCGGAGCCATGAGGACTACCCCATCCATGAGATGGAGAAGACTGCCAACTTTAAGCTGCTGGGAAGAAGATGCGACTTAAATGCCTTGAGGCACTACGTCGCCTCACCTCACACCCCCTCCATCAAAAACTCTTACAGCCCATCAGAATCGCCTCAAACGCCAGAGCCCCAACCATCAGTACAAGGCCCTGAGAGACCAGCATACTGACATCCTTCAAAGAGAAGGTACCGCTGCCTGCAAAGTTCTCGTCATGCCTGACTGGAAGCTTGACCAAGAGATGGAGGCCTCCATCAGTCTCGGTGTTCCCGGACTCACCAACAGATATCAGCACCTCCAGTTTTCAAAGCTCTAGCTCAGGTCATGATTGAAGATACATACAGTTCCAGTTCCTGGACCCATATCTACACAAACGGATCGGCTGAGGAAGTCGCACACAATGGAGGCTGTGGAGTACATGTCAGATTTCCTGATGGAGACTTCAGGAACATTGCGGTCCCTGGAGGAAAGCTCTGTACCAATTTCAGAGCCAAAACCCAAGCTATCAAAGAAGCGGCAGACTTCCTGTCCTCCTATGGAAGTCCCTCACCAGCATCACCATCTTCACTGATTCCATGTCCACTCTCCAGGCCCTCGACTCCCCCAATCCTCACCCTCTGATCCAATCCCTTATGGCCTCTCTTGCCACTTTAACCCCAAAAGCTTCAATTCCCTCCAGTGGGTCCCCGCCCATGTTGGTCTCCCTGGAAACGGGCATGCTGACCGATTAGTGAAAGCCAGAAGCCAGCTTCCCCAGCCAGCTCCCCCTACCACATATGAGGAGTTTAAGTCACTCCTACGTGGTACCTTCAGAGCTGACTGGACTAAAATGAACCTAGGCTATGAGGCACACACACCAAAACCCCATCCACACACTGGACAGGAAACACCAAACAATCATTTTCTGCTTGCGCACTGAGCATTATGACCTGCGCAACCCACTTCAAGAGGTTGGGAGCCACAGACTCAGCCCCCTGCATCCCTGTGGACAAGCCGACCAGACACCAGCACATGTCCTCCAGGACTGTCCCCTTAATGATGAGAGATGAGTGTGAGCCTGGCCAGAGCATTATGACCTGCGCACCCACTTCAAGAGGTTGGGAGCCACAGACTCAGCCCTGCATCCCTGTGGACAAGCCGACCAGACACCAGCACATGTCCTCCAGGACTGTCCCCTTAATGATGAGAGATGAGTGTGAGCCTGGCAGATCTCAAGAAAACAAAAACCTGGGGGACTGCCAGCGATCTCTGCTGGATGGCCCAGTTTGCCTCCACCCTTGGGGTCCGGCTTTAGCTGCATAGCTGTCAAACGCTGTGGAGGAGGACTTCTGCATACCAAGGGTGTGAGTATACACACACACACACACACACACACACACACACACACACACACACACACACACACATGTACATACAAACACACACACATGCACACACACCACCAAAAGCATACATTAACACACACACACACACTCACATACTTTCCCCACTCTAACTCCCCCCTCTTTCTCTTAAGCATACCCAAACCCACACATTCACATGGACATACACCTCCCCTCCACTTTTCTCAAACACACCCACAGAGCTACAAGAAGAAAACTTGCCTCCAGCCATGGTTTCTCTGACCCAGTTGACAAACTTGCTGCACTCTTGACTTCCAAACTGTCGAAAATGGCTGACGCAGTTGCTGTCAATGTCCTGCAGAGCTTCTGAAGTGCCTACCACTGAGAGAGTTCTAGCTGCCCAATGGGCTGACTCAAGTCCTGTAAAACAAAAGGCCTCCCAAAGAATACTGCATATATATCTTATATGATGGGATTAAGTGATTGATTACAGGATAAAACATTAGTTTCTAAAGAACCCATTTAAATTCTTCAAAGCAGGATTCTTACCCTCACCAGTAAGTTTATTAAGTAGAGATCAGAAGGCTAACCTCCTGGATGTGTAGTATGCACTTAGCACGTTTAAAAGAATTCATGCCAAAAATGAGCTGTCCTTGGCAAAATTCTGTGAAAAATCCAGTTAATGGGCAAAAACATGTTCAGAAAGAAAACAGAGGGAGATGCTATTTGAAAATGACATACTCTACCATGGATGACCTGCCTGAATTTCACAAGGGAAAATATAATGTGACAACAGAGCTATACAGTATGATATGAAAATAACTTATCCTTAAAATGATCTTAAGGTGTACAATGCATACACACCCCCATACAGAATAATAATGTGAACCAAACGTTTTGTTGAGACTTTCAAGCCTACCCCCAAGCACACTGGCCAGCACTGATGAATGCACCCAAACACTGCTTGGGCATCTAAATTTGTATCATCTCACTGGTTGCAGAACTCATACAAGTGATAAATCTTATAGTAGACGGACATAACATCGCAAGAATTTCATGCTGAGACAGCTCATTTCAAGTCAGCGAGTGACTGAGTAACTTAGGACTCTGCTTCTGTATTTCTTCCAAGTTGCCTAGGACAAATGACTGAGGCCGACTGTAAAACAGATTTTTGACAAGGCTGCAATAGATTCTGGAAGTGATTTTGAAAGGTTGCAGAATAATAGTATAATAGCGATAACTAAATTTGTGTGATTCTCAATTGCACAGTTTTTTGTTGTTGTGATAGCTGAGTTCCAATGAAGTCCTCCTTCAGTTCCTGTAAATCAGCCCAAATCTGCCAAGGAGGAAAGGCTGCTCAGGCTATAAAAGGGCAGGTTGAAAGTTGAATAGGTCAGGGATTTCCCATGCCCCATGCTTTCTCATCACATACCATATATAAATATTGACAAACAAGCTGAACACAAATCAGACATGTATTTCTTGTGGCCCCAAACATGGTATGTTTGCAAAGCCTACATGACAAAAAAAAAAATGTGAACCAACACTGACTTCCTATAAGTATTGCTATAATATAAGTTTGATTTTTTTTTTTCACCACCGCCCATACATGAAATGAATTATCACTCAAGATAGGCAAAAAAAATTAGCAATATTACACATGAACAAGTATTATTTACCCCCTCAACACCTCCTCCACCCCTGCTTTATATGCCATGGTCTTTCAGTGGCAATATGCCCATGCTGCTAATTTTGGTTTTCCATAAACAGCCAGACCCAGAGCTGCCTCCTCACTATCCTCAACCTCAGCACTCCTCGACCCCACTAGTCACCATGGAACAATTGATGAAATCTTCATTAGGAAACCTACCATAGAAGATACAGCACTGCTCCAAATCCATTTCGGTGATGAACAGCAGTGACTGTTATGCTATACCACACCATACTATATTTTTCAAATCAAACAGAACTGAAAAATCACACAAAAATATACTTCTGGTGCAACATGAATCATGAGCTCCCAGCAATGACCTCTCAGCCTAGAATCTATTATACAAACAATAACTCCACAGCAACTGGTCAATATGGATTTCTTATATAGCTTGAGAATCATCATTCAGACTCCATGTGAGAAAGAAATGGGAACCAGTATGGTTTTCAAGGGTCCAAGTGCATCATGTACATGTAAAAGTCAAAATGAATCACCTATTTGAGCATATCTTCTGTTCAGACCCCATATGGGAAATCTGTCTGAACTAATCTGGCTTTATGGGCCCAAAACACCAAGCATGTATGTAAATTGGTATGGGTTTCTTATGAGGTCCAAATGTAATATTGCTATATATACATATTGCATTGTGCATTGCCAGCCTGTATGTTTTTTACCTGCAGTCAAATTTTAACATTGGAAGATAGTAATCTAAACAATCACTCTGCACCGCAAGAAAACAAAAACTCAAGAGATCCCATATTGCAGGCAAATGGCTGTTTATGCCTATAATCTATATGCTGATTATATTGAAATGATATAATACAGCAAAAGAATGGAAACCAGTATGCCTTTTTTATTGGCAGCAATAGGATAAAAATGCATATTCAATATGGGAAATCTGAAACCACCATGGTAAACAGGATGACTCATCCAAACACGGTGCACTCAAGAAGAGATCCAATACAGCATGCAAAAGGCTCCTTACACTTATATACTATGGTATACACTAATAGTAATGATAATGATAAAATACAGCAAAACCATGGACACTAACAAGGCCTTATCTTTCCACAAACATGATAATCATCTATTTCCTACATAGGAAACATAAAATAAATCTTGGTGCATATTGGTTCCTCTTTGCAGGTTCATCTGAACTTGAATTAATTAGAAAAAAAATAAAAAACGGGGTGTAAGGGGTGGAGACTGGGTTCCTGGTCTGTAATCCAGAGTTAAGCTTGGCATGCAGTATGTACAGGGAAGTTAGATATTTATGACTTCACACGTTACTCCCCAATACTAATGATCACAGTTGTTACACAGCCAATAGGAAAGAGGTGAGAAAGGATACAGACACTAAAACAAAAAAACAGTTTCATCACACTATACCCACCACTTCCTGAAAGTTACGCATGTTCTCCACATCCCCTGAGAAGCCGAACTCTTCTTTGATACGGCACCAGGACGCTAGCAGCTTCTCGCTGAGTTTTTCATCCTAGACAGACACAGAAACTGCTGCATCCTCTGATCAACCCAGTCACATGGACCATCCCCACACATGTTCTGCATCTCCTGCTTGCACTTCTCTCTCCACTTGTCATCATTCTTCTCTATCACTTCAAACAGTCTGTCTGCTTCTTTCACAGTGATCTGTCCATCTCTCATAGCTTCACAGGCCCGTGTCCATTCATCCTCAGCGTCATGCCATGCAGAGACACCAACACTTCCCAGAACTTACTCTCTGGAGCAATGTTCATAGCACCAGCAGTCTTCTTCAGCATATTTATGATATACTGCAGAATTCATCCGTCCTGTGAGTTGTGGTAAATATGGTCTGAAACGTTCAGGAACAGCCTCCATTCGTGGAATGGGCTTGTATTCATTTACCTGGACATAACCTGGTTTTGCTGGAGTTTCACAAATATGGCTGATCTTTTTTTCATGCAGGTTTCCAGTTTTTTTCTCGGAACTCTTCATGCTCGTGCCTCATATCATCTGTTTGGAAACAATCAGGTGTTACATGTCTTTTATTAACATGAAACTTTTTAAACAGTAAACAAATGGGGTAGTCTTTGCTCCCATAAGGAAACCTAACACAGAGTAACTTTTATTCAAGACTGGCACAGCCTTCTAACTTGAATAAAGTCAGACAAATACAAAGACGAACAATCTAATAGTGGGGGAAAACAAGCACAGGCCAACAACTAAATTGTCTTCATAGTAATGTTAAGTCTTGAATAAAAGTTACTCTGTGTTAGGTTTCCTTATGGGAGCAAAGACTACCCCACTTGTTTACTGTTTATTGTTTACTGTTCCCTGCCTCATTTCATTTCCAATTTTATGAAACTTTTTGGCAAATGATCTAATTCCCCACCTCTCTCTTTGAGTGAGTGAGTGAGTGAGTGAGTGTGTGCGTGCGTGTGCGTGCGTGCATGTGCATTTTTTTGCATGCATATCCGTAAATATCTATGTGTGCTTAGGCAATACAACCAAAGGTTAACCTGACAATATATAATTTGTGTGTGTGTGTGTGTGTGTGTGTGTGTGTGTGTGTGTGTTATTGACATCGGTAGCAAATGTCAGAATGCTTTCATTCAACAAGATGTTATTCACATATTTAGAGCAGGCCATGAGGAATGGACAAACTGCAAGTGAAAGACCTGAAACACAAAGGCCTTTTCCATGGCAGTCATGCCTCAGGACAATGACAACTATCTATCCTAGAAAATGGGGAAACAAAACAGTGACAGAAAAAAAAATGGATACAGTGTCCAGTGAGTGACAATTCTGCCTAACAAAGGAAACATACAAATATTTCAAATTACCAGACCATCACTCTGTCCACATCTATGAAGCCACACATGTTAAAAGAGTCCAGAAGGAGACTCAAATACCTGGGAGGAAAATACAGATGACTTGGTCAAGCTTCAGACTGAAGGAATAATTGATAGAAACAAACCCAAAGAAGGGTAAAGAAGAATACGTATCTTCAGTAGCAAAATATCCTGAGGCTGGAATACTAATCGGGACTGTGATAATGCTCTTGGGATATCATATATCCAATGTTATAAATGTTACCAGCAAATTTCTAAGATGCACAGCTTGATTTTCATAAAAACAACACACTACAAATTGTCAGAACAATAAGAAAACCCAAACCCACCTGTGGTGATGAATGTCTGGCAGAACCTCAGGAGGCAGTTCACCTCAGTGGCTACACTCTGGAATGTTTCTAGCTCTTTCTGTCGCAACTTTAGAGCTGACTCAGCTTGATCCCCATCACCATTAACAGCCAGCACAACGTCACGAAACCTAGTGCTGTGGTCATGGGAAGTGAGCCACACAATGTCACCGATGAGAACATCTCCATTCATCACTTTGTTTTTCAGTTTTTGCAGAAACATGTGTGTTTTCTCCACTTTTTCTGCCACCTCTTCGCTCATCCAGTGTCTCCCATGTCTGTCTCCTGGATCACAACAGTTCAGTTCCATTTTTGTTTTCAAAATATAAAATGTGATCAGAATTAGGTATCAGCTTTTTCCACACATACCCATATTTTACTTTCATAAAAGTAGTCATTTTATACATATGTTCATCTTCATCATACAAGTGTGTGTGTGTGTGTGTGTGTGTGTGTGTGTGTGTGTGTGTGTGTGTGTGTGTGTGCGTGTGTGTGCAGGCATGCAGTGCTGTGCACACCACTGTGCACATGTATATAGGCATTCATGTGTTACAAACATGTATATGTATTGGTTATGTTTTTGTTAGTAGTAAGATAATTCTTACTATCTAACAGTCATAATTACTTATGCTTATCTCAGACACTCTTTTCCAGGTCCACCCATCACTGACCATGTGTAAAACAGTGATTTTTAGCATACTGCAATTTAAAACCCAACACATTCAAGGCCAACTAAAGCTAAATATGTGCGAAAAAGTCAGTATAGGTCTCATAAGGTACAGTGTCATTACAGATAAAAGTTTCGATTTTTTGGACGCACAGAGATTCTCCTATTTCCCCCTAACCTCCTCCTGCCTCTTTATAAAAAAAAAAAAGGCAGAAGGCTAATGTGATGTAGGGGTTGGTGAAGACTGGTTAAAACAAAATAATGCAATCATACGATAAGGGCTGAATCTGAAATGGTTTGAAAATAAAGTCTGGCAACAAATGCCCTGTATTTTCAACAAAAGTCAATACTGGGATATTGGGATCATAGTTCATGTTCACAAAATTGTATCCTGTCCATACTTTTCGATTCAAATAAGGGGTGAGTGTGTACATACTAATGGGCTTATACTTAGTACTCATTTCATGGTAGTCATAATTTCTCTGTCCATGAACTCATAATGCTTTAAACATGATCTTTACAAGTAGTTATATATCTAAGCAATCAATCAAATTCTAGTTCAACTGGACATCATTTTGTATTACCTTTGCCTAGTAATATACACATCCCTGATTCCATAGTCATAGCTGCCTAGATCATGTCTTCCATTTATAACCTGAGCAATGCATGCAATCCAGATTTATTTTTACTATTTATCAAACTGACCTCTTTATATGCCTAATTTTCAACTTGATTTGTCCAGAAACGTTGCCATACATGGCTTTCATTACAGACAAATAGTCAAACTGAATAGTAACGGACCAAAACTTAAACACACCCCTTTGAAGGAAGGCACTGTTAAAAAAGAACAACAACAGTACCTCAATACTGCCAATCAATAATGACTTACTGATGCAGCTGCGCAAAAATATCACCATTGGCTTCCACATAAAAAGAAGCTTCAGTTGATCTTCTCTTGACTGGACAGTACTTTTGCTCCACTTTTTTTTTGCACAGATTAGAGAGAGAGTTCTGAAGAACAATGCTGTGTGGGCCCCACGATTGTAGCTCATGCTCTATCTTGTCCATGTCCTGCAGCCAGAAAAAAAAAAAACCTTGATGTTCAAAGGGCTTAAAATTTAATTACACACACATGTACATATGCACAAACATACCCAAATGCACATATCCAGGCACACACCATAATTGTGTGGGTCTCATATAAGTAAGCATATATACATGTCCATTCAGATACATGCATACTCTTGTGCTTGCACTACACACATTCCCACATTCCAACCAATCAAACACACACACATGCACAGTGAATTACACTTTTTTGTGTTTTAAATGTATAGCCAGTCCTTGCAAAAGCTGAGGAAAATATTTGCATGCATTTTCCTTCTTCAAAACATGATCCACTATGCCCCCTTGGTGGGATTGTGATGTTGTGACTGCTTGGGGTTGTAGAATGTTTGTTTGCTTGGATTCATATGTAACCCCCCACATAAAAATAAGGAATTCTGAGAAACATGTGGTCAGAGACAAAGGGGAAATATCAATCTGGCATGGGTGACATGCGGGAGAGTCAGTTTATTGGCATATTTATTACACATTGTTTTCAGTTTTCTTGTAACATGTGTTTGTTGATTTTGGTAAGTGCATTTTTAGTATATTTAATATCTAAGATGCTATGGTTTGTAGTTTAACTTTTCTTTTCAGCCATGGTTGTCTTTTCAGGATTATGTGTAGCCACTGATTTAATTGAAGAAATTAATGTGAAGAGATCAGACAAAAAAATCAGTATGTCTTGTGTTTCTTTTTTTTTTCAGATGATTTTTTCTTTTGGCTCGAGATCCTTGGTTTTGTTCTTTGGTTGTCAGTACTGGTTCTTGTTTAACTCCTAAAGGCTCTTAAGACTCATAAAGATTAAATAAAAGCTTCTAAAATCACTTTTAAATTCTTTGAAAACTTTGAAACTCTAAATTCTGCAAAACTCTAAAAGTTCTCAGGATCTCTGGGGCTGGGTTTTTTTGTTTTTTTTTCCATGTGGTTGTGTGTGGATAGGCCACACTGTTGGAAAGGAAATATTCTGGGCTGATCTGGGAAGATTTTGTTTCTTTTTGCTTTCCTTTAGTATTTTGACTTCTTAGTCCCTGTTATTCAAATAAACGCTTTTTGTATTTATTTATGGACTCCAGTCTGTTATATTAGTAATTGCATTTGAGTAGTTAGAAGCAAAGATATCTAACAATCACGCACCTCACCCAAAATTGTACCCCAAGAAAAGGGAGGGTTATTTAGCGTTCAAGTTCACTGAACTAAAGAAATTTAAAACCCAGAAGACTACGGGTTACACATACAACAGAAACTTTCAGTCATGTTGATGCGATAATAATTGTTGAACTGACTCAGGTCTTCTTGACGGTTGCTATCAAAACTGTTTATCATCAGCATGAGGGCTCTTAATGTTAAAAGCATATGAGTAATGTCCCTCAGATCAAAACACATTCACAACACTACATCACCCTCTTTCTCAAATCAAGGGTTGTTTTTTTAAATATAACACTTAATCATACTAATATAACAAATAAAAGTGAACGATAAATTCACTGATGCAAATAAAATGGATAAACTAATAAACAAAAATGTTAATAAACCTTTTGTTTGTTTCTAATCTTATTATCAAAAATATTTCTCATGAACACAAGCACTTGCATAGCACTTCTATAGACACTTTTTTGTTTAAATTTAAATCTTCACTTTTAATGTAATGCATATTTCAAAGTAAATAGAACAGTCACTTTTCTCTTCTCTCTTTCTTTTTGTTCCTTAAGACTTAAAATAAGTTCTTGAAGAGAATAAACAAGCTTCAATAACCAGTCTGCATATTAACAATTAAGCAACAGTAGGCACAGACATCTCAAAATGAAAACATTTTAGTCATTTAAGGTCTATGAGACACACACCTGAAAAAAATTGTGCAATAAAATGCCTGAATTCTTTTCAAATGTGGTGTTTTCATAACTCAGCAATATGTCCATCTTCTTCAATACTTGTCTGTTCAAGTTTATGAAAGAACATAGTCACTGAATTTCTTTGGCAGACAAATAGCATGGAACATTAGCAACGGTCACGGGACGGGGTGTGAGTTGTTTGAGCATTTGTCTGAAGTAGTTTTGTCTGTGTTTGTATTTTGTTGTGCATGTTTTGCATTTGCATGGGGATGTGTATCAGCTTCAACATCACTGAAGTCAGACATCAGTTTCAGCAGGAGGAGAAGTTCTGGGAGAAGGTTTGAAGAAACTGCTGTTTCTGGTGATATGTTGATTGTCTCTTCTGGCAGTCACCATGGTGCCTTTCTTCTGAATGACTGTGAATAGAACAGGATTGTAGGGAGTGGAGGATTTGGACATAGAATGTTCTTTCAGCAGGACTTTGTCACCAATCTGAATTTTGCTTGGCTTGACATAGGATTTCTTATCAGCATATTGTTTCATCTTCCTCTTGGTCTTGGTGTCTTTGAGTCTCATCTCCTCATCACCAGGCTGTTGGAATGGGACTTCTGGTAGTTTTTGTCTTGAGGTTGCAACCAAAAAATGCAGTAGCAGGTGGAGTTCCAATGGAAGAGTGAGGAGTGGATCTGTAGTCCATGAGGAATTTGTACATTTCTTGTTTCCAGTTCTTGTGTTGTGCAATGGCACCTCTGACAGATTTCTTGATGGTTCTCATGAATCTTTCAGTTTCAGCATTCATACGAGGCCATAATGGTGTGATTTTTCTGTGCTTGAATCCTGAATGAGCCATGCATTTTGCAAATTCATAGCTTGTAAATGGGGGTCCATTGTCTGTTTTGAGGGAATGTGGAAATCCAAGTTCAGCAAAAATCTTCTCCAGTGTGGGAATGACAGAGCGTGCAATTGTTGATTCAAGACTGTGTCAACAGTGACATATCTGGAGTATTCATCTGTCACTACAAGTAAGTACTGTCCTGTGGAGAGCTGAGCGAAGTCTGCGCTGATTTCCTGCCATGGACCAGACGGTAATGGTGACATTTTCAGGGGTTCTCTTTCAGCAGTTGGGAGTTGAAATTTGGCCAGTCATACAGCCTTTGACAGCTTCTTCAACCAGTTTCTGCATGCCACAAAACCATGTTTTCTCATGGAGAAGTGCAATAGTTTTTACTACTATTCCTTGATGTCCACTGTGAACTGTTTTCACTGCTTTCAGGTGGAGTGGGTCTGGCAGAACAACGCAATAACTCTTGAGGATCACACTGGAATTGTGTGCTAGTGTCAGTTCTGAGCGACACTGATAGAGTGTCTGGAATGTCTTTGCATTGACTTGATTGTCATTGGTGAACCAATGATTTGTCAGCAAGGAATTGGTGACAGCAGTAAGAGTCGGATCCTTTTGCAGTTTCAGTGCACAGTCATCGCTTTTGGAGTTGAGGTTTCAACAACATACGGGACATATTCTTCTGAGCTATTCTTTTCTTCTCAACTACTCTATTGTTGTTCCAGAGGATATCAACTGAGGGCAATCTGCTGGATTGTCTAAACTAGGTCCATACTGTATCGTTGTTTGGTAGGGCTGCATTCTCATGATCCAATGTCCTATGCAAGCAGACAGTTGAGTCCTCGGCTGGTTGAACATGGAGACCAAGGGCTTATGGTTGCCAATGTGATGTTTTGTTGTGACTGCTTGGAGTTGTAGAATGTTTGTTACATGGGGCATACAACAGAAACTTTCATCTCATGTTGATGCAGAAAACTGTTGTATTGACTCAGGTCTTCTTGATGGTTGCCATCAAAACTGTTTATCATCTGCATGAGGCTCTACACGTAACTAAAAAAGCATATGAGTAATGTCCCTTACATCAAAACTCGTTCACAACACTACAGGGATCACAGCGTTTCATTAAATGGTAGTTTTTAATCTTTCATCAGTCTCTTCACAATGATCCCAGTTTATGATTTAGAGCTTCCAGGAACCTGACTGACCATGTTAACTTCTTTCTTTAAACCCTCTTGCATCTTCATTTTCCAACCCAAAACTGCTCCTAGTATTCATATTTTTTGTGAAATCAAATGGAATGCCATCAGTTCACGATCCTAGTCTTTGTGAGTGAATCGTTTCCCACACCCCATACTACTGCTAAGCTTTCACTGGACACCTCTCAGGGATGCCCATTTATTTTGGCCAGCTTTGACTGAAAAAACAGGTCGCAGTATGTGAGGGAAAGTAACATGGCACGTGCGGGCGGTTGCGGCCATAATGAACACCAGGGGAGACAGAGCAGCCGAATACGGGGCAAAACAAATGCAAAAGGCTTAACAAGACTACCTAGCTCACTTTCTACTGATCTGCACTTTAGGTTAGTCATCAATAACTGACTCATGAATGGCTAGTAGTTTCTAGTAGGCATCTGCTATGAAAGACTGTAAAGAGCGGAGTGTTCTCAGCGACATTAATAAACCCAACGAAACAATCAGAACATAACAGCTACACAAACACTCACTTCTCTGCAAGGGCTTGCTCAAGGTAGATATGCATATCCTGTTCAACACAGAATTCAGCAAGTCCCTCTCTCTCCATCAGCTTGACACAAGCCGTCAGTCTTGTCGTTGGGTCCAGCTGTCAGACATATGGGATTCGTTACACTAAACAAAACAAATATGGGAATACATACATTAATAAGAAAAGATTTCACAAAAGTCATACAGAGTAGACTTTGCAAAAGCCTTACCTAATAATAATGTAACTCACTGGTCAGGCCCTCATACCCTTGTAAACATGATCTGCACCACAACTCTAATTGTGTATGCTGCGCACACACATGTGACACTCTTCAGTATGTGTGTGCGTGTGTGTGTTTGCGTGTATGTGTGTTTTTGTTTGAGAGTGGATGAGCATATGTGTATATTTGTGTGTGTATGTGTGTGTATGCATACCTGTTATACAAGTGTGTGCATGTATGCATGCCTGCATATATGTATAGGGTGTGGATATGATGTGTGCACTTGCACATGCTTGCATTCTTGTGTGCACGCAAACATTTCCACATGGAATCAGAGGACAGTAAAAGTACATATATGCATGGGAGGGACATGCATATGGAATAGCAGTTCAGTTGGAATATGACACAAGAAAAACCCACTAAATCTACATGCAGATGGCAGTGATGAAGGTCAGAGGTAAAAGTTAGATTCCGGCAAGACAACACACCAATTTAAACCAAGCTTATGGAAAGATGCCAACAAAACCCAAAATGATGAACCCATTAAACTTTAACGGAGAGCCATGCTGTGTCCATCTCAAAGCGCAGATCCAGGATCACTTTTCACTTTGAGAGCTACACTCTTCCAAATGCTCTTCTACATTTTACGTGTTTTCTTTTTGTTTTGTTTTTTGCTTTTAGGGGGTCTTTTTTCTGATTTCACATATCATTTAAGCACAAATGCACAATATGGGGAGCTGTCGCTGATTTTGATCCATCTTAGCAAGGTAAAATAATGTTGCTTTTAGCCCAGCCGACTGCAAAGGCCATATCAGGGCTGTCCCACATCAACATCAACTCACATGTCATAAAAAAAAAAAAAAAGATCATTCACATAAACCTTTGAAATAAACCTTCCAAAAAAACCCCCCACAAATTTTGTTAACATTCTTTCTTCTGTAAATCTTAGATCAAATGAAAAATGTTAATCTCCTTCAGAAAATTCAAAGATCATATCAAGCGGAACATCCATCTCTGAACAGGTTTTCATGTAGTCCGCTGTAAAGTGTTTTGTGTCCCACACCATGCAAGTCCCAATGCTCTGACAGAATATTTTACTGTAAGTGGTACACGACATGGAATGACCCACAGACATTCTTCACTCTTTAAAGGGGCAAATGAGTTAAAAACAAATGGCCTGTGGCAGGCCTACATAAAACTATGTCTTCTTTGTGACCACCAGAGAACTCTTTTAGGTTTGTGGACGGAACTGGAAAAATTTGTGGTATCTGTCAGCAGACTAAAAAAAACAATAGCACATCAATTACCATGAGTTACAGCTAGTCCTCTTTGACTCATAGACACTGCCTCCCAACATCAGGCAGGTTAATGTGTGACTGATGTGTGATAGCGCAACAGCTGTAATGCTTTGCCCTGAACCCCTTGTTTTTGTCATTCATCATGCATTCACCCTCAAGGGGGCTAATCATTTTTGTGTCCTGTATTCCTCTTTCCTGTCTTCTGCCAAGATTCTTGAACAAAAATACAGGCAGAAAGAGCAGAAGGCATACAAGTGGCACCTCTAGAAAAAATAGATCTTCTGGCCAATGGTTGCCAACATGCTGTAAACAAATCCTGTGCCACTGACATGCCAAGATGCTAGCTCATTCAAGTAGACGACAAAGCCCAAAATTACCCTCTGAGAAACAGGATGGATTTACTAATACACAATATATCAAGGAAACAGACTGGAAGCATCAGGACTTTGGTGATTCTGCCACCACTTTCATGTCATCATGGCAACCAGGAACCCCCAAAATGTCCAATGTGTATATCTAAAGTGGACCTGATACATGCATGAGTGTGAAGTGGATCCAGTCTCGCCACTTCCAGAAGGGGTCAGCTTTCTGTTGGCATTGGTGAAAAGAGGAACTCTCTCTCTCAGTGCCATGTGTATGGCACACTCAGTGCTCAGATGTTTGTGAGATAAAGATAAAGGCATTTACCTTTGGCAACACAGGCCATGATCAACGACTTATAGAGGGAACTTTTGAATGAAAAACCTGTATACACACACAGTTCTCACTGATCTGGATTGGAAATAATGCATTACCATGTGTTGGACATTTTGGGGATCCTGGGGGAACATTCGTTCTAAAAAGAACCAACTATGAGCTTGTTATGCAAATGGTACTGACATCAGGACAGAGGCACCTCACACTTCATGTCCTTGACATGAAATGTGTATCAACTGAAAAAAAAATGTATGTTTTATGTAAACAGCATTTTAAAGTATGTATGTTAGGGAGAGCATCAAGAGACCCTTTAAAGTTCTGTGTTTTGAAGACAACAAAAAAATCTATGTTGTGTCTGTGCTGAGGGAGAGTATGTGTAGCCAGGTGCTACAATACATACATATCCCTTGGCGACAGCAGAAAGAAATGTTTTGTTCAAGAGTTATCTTCCCCCTTATCTCCCTTAATTGATGACCCTTGACCATTTCATGCAAACCCTTTAAAATATAAGTGCCTCAGAACCTATAAAATTATTTATATACACATCACTGAAGTCACAAAAATTAATGTATTTTGTTCATTACAACAATTCGTTAGAACGAAATTGGACTGTAAGGCCCAAATTTTCTCTTAACTCATAATCTGCACCGTTAACAAAATTATCAAAAGTGACATGCTTCATTGTGCTGTCTCAATGTTGGTGAAGCCAAGTGTGTTGGCAAAGTGTTGGTGTGCTTGTCACCCTCTCACTTTCAGCCTCCACTTGGACTAGCACCGCTGCTTGCAGCACCATGAAAAGGGGGAGCAGAATGCATCAGTCTTTGCCCGTCAGTATATAGCCTCTCCAACAGCAAGCCCTAGGTAGTGCCTCCTCTTGCAAACACATGTCAACTGGGACTTTACACACTCAGACTAATCTACAAGGGGGACTCGGAGGAAGTCTGCCCCAGACAGACGGCATGTGGGCATAAGTGGCCCAATGTGTGTGGATAACACCCATTGTATGTGGATACACGCTGGTGTCTGCAAACCAGACTGCCAGCTATGGGTCAAATAGCTTGACTGCTTTGTGGAAGTCTCAGGACAGACAAAGGCTAAGGCAGTAAAACCCTGAAAAAGAAAATCCGGAATGGAACCCCTTAGGTAGTTGGTTGACCACACCGTGACACCTGGCAACTCCTGCAGTGGCGCTGGCACCTTGCACCATTATACTGTACTGGCTTTTCCTTTCTGTTGGATCCTGCCAGCAAAGCCAAGAGAGGGATTCTGATGACCGAATGCCCCCAGGCTCTCTCATACACTTTGCCCAGGCCTATTAGGCCCCTGGAGAGTTTAAAGAGTCTGCCACTTGAGGGTCAGGCTCTTCAGCAGCCAGCAGGTGCTGTGGAGCAGCTCCACAACTGACTGACTGATCCATTGTGCAACACACCAATGTCTCTCGGGACTGATGAATGCCAACCAACAAGCCATGCTTCATTTTATGCCTTGAGTTCTGAGGTTTTCATCAACAGTACTTTGAATGGACGGCGAGTCAGATAACACAGAAGCTGCGACAGACAGCATAAAAATTTCTGTCAGGGCCCATTTTGTCTGCGGCACTGTGCTGCTGGCTCTGCAGTCCAGTTTCCAGAATATGTATATGAAGCATTGTAGCCTGAGGTGTGTTTCTGGCATTTTGGAAAAGAAATAGAAGGGAAGAAATTCCATTTCATTCCTTATCATTCTCTTTGGCTGGCTGTTGTCCCTTGGCTCTTGAAACCTACAATCATCTGCCAGCTAGTGAAATGCTTCAATTTTCAGCTGCTGCTTTTTACAATAACAACAAAAAACATGCCTGTGAAATAAACTCAAACTTTGAACAAATCATTCTTGATCACTTCATAAACACATTGGTGGGAGTGAGAAATGTTTGTAATACTGGAAAGTTTGCACCTGGAGGGTCCAAGGGCTGCTCAAGGCCCCTGGTGGGGTGCAGGGACAGCACCCTGCTGGGGAGTCTGGGGGCAAAGCGTCCCAGATGCCTGATGAAACTTGACATTTAACGACAGTTTACTGCTTGCTTTCACCTGTGATACAAACCCTGAATTTGATACTTCTCAGTATTATATAGTTAAAACTATTTTCATGCAAAAAAAACCAAAAAAACTACAAACGTGTAAGAGTTGAGGCAGAAGAGTAAAATTTATGGATCAGTGAACCAGCGCACGCATCCATCAAAGGACAGACGGTGGGAAAAAAATTGCCAAAACAGAAATCCGTATAATACGGAACTACTCCCACCATGTAAAACAAGAGTGAGGTGAGTGGTAGTTTGCAATGCACATGGGTAGTTTGCAATGGACTTGTACTTGAATTTCTGCCTAAAATGCTTGCACACACAGGTTAATTTCTACTTTCACAGCCACTCCTTGCTTTGGTTTACACCCAAGCAGGAGTTAGAATTACAAAAACAACAGAGCGAGATTTACCTCATAAGTTGAACCCGGTTTGGAAATTCTGACAAATTTCTTGGAGGAAACTGAAAGGAGTGGACAAGTTCTTTACAAACTCACTGACAGATATCACTAGGTAATCTAACTGACAGCAGACTGAAGTATATAGATGACAGATACGGTTGTTGTACCCTTCCAACTAAAAACATTGCAGTTTTTACTTGCTTCTCTAAATACCAATGACTTCTGGTGGTGTTTATCTCATGTCTACTCTGCTCCAGTTTCCAACATGAAATTTGTCAGAATTTTCAATCCCACTCCAACTTATTGGGTAAGTTTTGCTGTGTTGGGTATAATTTTACATGACAATGAGACTCACTGCATCATGATTGGGTCATGTTGATCTCCAAGTACCCTCACCCCCTCGTCAGTCTTTGGTCGAGTGCCAACGGTCGTCTCATTATAGCTCTTTCCAAACGGTTTGGTCTAACAGTTTTTAGGGGTGGGCCGTGTCAATTGATACCTGTTGGGTAAGATCAGTGAACATCTATGTTGGACTGGAAACACAGGGAAGAGGCTGACTGATGGTCATCTCACTTGGGAGACATACCAAAAACCATTCCATGCACCATACATACGTATTTTATGTATTTTCTAAGAAAGTGTAAATTATACCTTATTGATTATACCTTATTCAGAAGATCCTTCACAACGCCAAAGAACAAGTTTTTCAGTTGTTCAGCTATGGTTTCGTTGGGGATTTCTTCCGATATCTCCAGACACTCTTCAATGAACTGAAGAATAAACATGAAATATTACAATCTTAAACAAGCAAAATACATCATAACAAAACGAAAAGTTGTGTGTGCGTGCATGCATGTGTGTGTGTGTCACGAAGAACACCATAACTGTATTTTTTTTGTTTGGTCTGCACTTGGTGTAAGACTGACTTGAAACTGCTGCAGTTTGTGTGCCGATTTTGTTTTTTAGCAATAAAGACAATTTTGCAGGTATAGAGAGACTCCACGAATGCCTGTCTGCTATCATGCCTTAAATTCATCACTCTGCAGAAACAGCTAAGCTGGAAAGAAAAGTGTAGTGATACTGTCTGGTCCTGATGAACACACACACAACAATGTTGTCCTGCCCGCAGCCCAGCATCAGCAATCCACAAACAGACGTCACTCACACTAATGAGCAACCCAACTGAGGAGACACTGTATTTCTGCAGAGAGACTTAAGTAGCGTTCACTGATGTCTGTTTTGAGCCAGCATAGGCAGGACACCAACTCTCAAGTCCCCCATTACGAAACAAGAGTCAATGCCACCAGAGTGACTGAACACAGTAGGTCTTACCTGGTTGGAGACAAGGGACAAGGGTGAAGTATCTCAAAGCTTATGACGTAGGAAGCTTATGATGTAGAATACTTATGACATAGATCCAGAGGGAGGTTACAGGGTTGCTGCGGAACTGACTTGACTTCAGTAAATGGTATCAGAAGTGGGATGGAACCCACGCTGACAACAAAAGGCTCAAGTTATTTAGTGGACTGAAAACAGCCTGAAAAGCTCAAGAAAGTATCAGAGCAACGTTTTCCTTTTTACCATCTCTGCCGGTAGAGCCAAGATGTCTGCTCCTGTGTCAAGTTTGAATATTGTCTATATACAATTCATGGTGAGCGTCACACACTATCATGCACTGCTAGTGTGGAAAATGCTATCCATGTCACATCCGTCTACATCAACATCAGACTTGAGGATCAGGTAAAAGCTCACCCTAAACCACTCCTCTTTGGTAGTAAGGCTATCACCTGCAGGTAGGGTGCTGTATGGGCCAGACAGAGTTAAGCTGAACGTCGTGGGGAAGATTCAGGTCATGCTAAAAGTAGCCAGAAAGAAAGACTGTTGAAGAAGTGAACGTCATCAAGAATTTGAAGCGCCCACTTCTTAGTAGACCGGCAATTGAGAAGTTGCAATTATTGAAATTTGTTGAGCTTGCAGCAGTTGATAGCCATAAAGCAGAAGAAGAAGTGAAAATAAAGGAAGAGGTAAAGACAGACACAGTAAAAGAAGCCCAAATGAAATAGAAAAGAATTTCAGAGAAGAGTTTGCTGATGTGTTTAGGGAACTAGGAAAAATGGACTCTGAATATAATATTGGAATGAAAACAGGATTCCAGGCCCTACGCCCTGACCCGCCCACAGAAGAGTGTCAATTGCCCTTCATGATGCAGTGCGTGCTGAAATAGAGAAGATGGAGAAAGAAGATGTCATCAGAAAAGTACATAAGCCTACACCATGGTGTGCAGGCATGGTCGTTATTCCAAAAACTGGACGCCAAGCCGCGAATCTCTGTGGACCTGATGCACCTCAACATGAGCGTGGAGAGAGAATTGTACTCTACGCCATCTGTGGACAGTACTCCAGCAAAACTGAATGGGGCAAAGTTTTTCTCTCCAAACTAGATGCCAAAAATAGGTTTTGGAAATCCCTCTATCTCCACAGTCTCTGCTCCTTACAACATTCATCATCTCCCCTCCTCCCCCCGGAACTGCATCAGGCGCCCCTTCCGTTTTTGAATTTCAAGCGCGAGTGAGGTACTTTCTTTTCAGAAATGCTTTAGTGAGGTGCTGGATGGACTGGAGGGCACAGCGTCCTTGTATGGGGCCGCATGCAGGAAGAACATGACCAGCGTTTTAAAAAAAAAGGCTCTAGAAAGGCTGAAGAAAAACCAAGTCACCCTGAATCACAAGTGTGAAATCTCCAGGTCAGAGGTGAAATATTTGGGACATATCATTGGTGGGGGAAGCAGGATCAAAACTACCCTGACAAAGTAAGTGATATTTCAGAGGTGGCACCACCAACAAAAGTTGCAAAACTTCACCTGTTCTTGGGATGACCAACCCAACTGAATAAATTCACCCCAAACTTGGCTGAGCTGAGCAAGCCACTGAGACAGCTGCTGAGCACCAAGAGCGACTGGGTCTAGAATGAGGCGCACAACTGTACCTTCAAGCAGGTCAAGGAAGAAAGTGAGAAGATCAAACGCCAACATTGGCATGGTATGACCCTAGCAGGGAAAATGAAATGTTGGCTGATGCTTCATCATTTGGCCTTGATTGTGTGGTCATGCAGAAACATGTCAACCACTGGAAACCTTCAGCATAAGCATCAAGTTCTACAAGTCACACAAAAACATGGTACACCCAAATTGAAAAAGAGGCACCAGCCGCGATGGGGGCAAGAGAGATGTGTGAGAGAGATTTACTGAGCTCCTCATTCCAAAGCAGTCTGTCCAACAGACCATAAGCCACCGATTGCTGTCCCTGGCAGCAAAGTACTTGACACTCTGACTGCGCACACCTAATGCTACCACCTCTGACTGATGCGCTTTGATTATCATCAAGCACATACCTGGAAAACCAGCTAGAGATGGCTGACGCACTATCAAGTGTGCCAAGGTGGGCTGTCGGTTTAAGCTGAATCAGCAAAATGAAGCTGAAATGGACGCCTATGTCCACAGTGTCGTCAGTGACCTGTTGGTGCCTTTGATAAAGGGCTGGATGAGATGTATGTAGAAGGCACAGAACACACTGACACCACTTGCAGCACACTGCAAAAATACTGCTGTGATGTGGATAGTCTGAACCGGAGAAGACGGGGCCATACTGGGCAGTGGTGTCCCAAAATAACAGCACAAGAAGGCATTCTTATGAGAGAGAAGAGAATATTGTGCCTTTATCACTGAGAAATGACATTGCTACAAAAGCTTCATGACAGCCACCAGGGAGTGGTCAATGCGTCAATAGAGCAGCCAGCGTTCATTGTGGTGGCCCAAGATTTGAGACGATATAGAGCAGTTTGTGCTGAAATGTATTGACTGTTGTGCAGGCAAAGGGAGAAACACAGCTGAACCACTCCTCCCAACAGAAAACACCTGAGGGACCGTGGCTGCTGGTTTGGGGCTGACCTATTTGAGACAAGATGCAAATCTATCATAAAGTTACTCCCAGTTTATCTTCCTGGAAAACCCTCACAATCAAACATGCATCATAATGTATTTGACATCACAGTCAAACATGCGTCATGATGTATTTCGTCACTGAGATATTTCCATAAAGAAGAAAACCGCTCTGGGCCATTGTAGCCGTTAGTAACAGCTATTTTGGTAAAATAAAACATCAGGCATCATCCGTGACCCATAATGAAACATACCTACAAATTTTCAGACAGATTGGCCCAGAAGTTTTGTCTGGAGCGAGTGAACACATTTTGACCACAGACAGACACACACACAGACAGACAGCATTTCTTCATTCCCATTGTAAAGTACTCCCTGTTCTATAAGAACTGAGAGTACAAATAAAGGGGCAAAAACATTGCAGGCAGCTGGTTGACTACTACTCAAAGTACACTGAGGTCATGACTGTCAACGCTGCAACATCAGCATGATGTGATGATCAAACAGGATGAAAGCTGTATTTGCTTCACATGGAATCCCACAGCAAGGTCTCAGTTCGTCTCCACAGGCTCAAAGAGCTTTGCACTGGATTATGGCTCTACATACCTGACCTCCAGCCCCGAGTTCCCACAGAGTAATGAGGAAGCAGAGAGAGCTTTGCTGTGAGAACAGTCAAGGAACTTTGGAAAAGTCTAACAATATGTACCTGGCTTTACTGGCCTACTGCAGCACGCCACTGGAGAGCGGATTCAGCCCTACCAAGTTGTTGATGGGGTTGACAACTGCGCACACATGTGGCCGAAGGCGGCCTGTTTAACTCCAACCTTGCTGTTCAGTGTCGCTGGATACCATGAGGGCCAGCAAGAAGCTGAAAGAACGACAGCACCGCAACTTCAATAAACATCACCGGGCCAGGTCCAGGTCACCAACGAAGCTGGTACTGGTGGCAGAAAGTGTGGGTGGACAAACTAGCGAGAAGGGACAGTAGTCTAGGCCGCATTGATGCCCCGCTCTTATATTGTCTACACCAAAGAGGGATAGATCAGGAAGAACAGGCAGGACCTACAAGAACAGCATGATGGCGGCAGACAGAAACGGACAACCCCCAGCTGTTCATCAGCAAAATGAACTAGCTGCTTGGCCAGCAGCACATCAGCTCTTATGAGCAAAATTGGCTTTGTTCAGACATGTTACATTTGTCTACAGTTTACAAACCATGCAGTTACAGTTCGGGATTCAATATTCAACACTTTCTGTGTGCCCCAACAGTTTATTTACATTCCATTGAAGAAAGAGAGATGACATGTATCTAAGCTTATGACGTAGGAACATTGTGATGTCTAAGACGTAGAAAACTAATGATACAGATCTAGAGGGAGGTTTTGGGGTGTTTGCAGAACTGACTTGACGACTTCAGTACAAAGGGAACAGGGCAGAAGAACGGGGGGATTGTGATAGCCTAACACACAAACAGGTTTCTGTCTATTTGCTTACAATGAGACATGACAGCATGAACTTGACAAGATAATGCTGTTGTGGAAGAGTTTAGAATGGGAATAGTGCCACTCAAAAGGCAACAAAACCAACAACAATGAGAATAAAAAAATGGAGAACTGATCAATTAATCCATTATGTGTACTTTAAGCTTTATTGTTTATGGATTAGTATTTACTGTTGATACTCATTCAGTCCAGTCACTTTCTCTGCAAGTTAGCATGCTACAAAGTCAATTTTCTTTGGCGTGTAATCTTTGATGGATATATGGTGAAAGATCACTGTCAGCAGAAATTGTAACACATTTTTTGACAGAGTGTTTTAGAGCTTTTCTGAAACAGTCTTCAAGTGGTTCAATTTTTTTTTTTCTCTTTTCCATTAAGGATTCTTTAAAAAAAAAAAAACAAAAAAACCCGGGGGGCGGGGGGGGGATGGATGACAAAACCTTCACCAGAGTTTCCCACTCGTAAGCGTTATTACAGTGAACTTTGTAAACCATAAGTTGACAGAATACAAAAGCTGATGGATGATGACACGGTTTCTTGCTATGTTGCACTGATTCTGACGACCCCAGCATGGTCACAATGGACAGGCTGTAGCAGCACACCATAGCCATGGATGACATCATCCTCACGATTGATGTGTTTCAGTCACTTCTTTAAAGCAGGGTCTTCACAAATGCCCCAAGGCATGGGGGTGTAGTACTTCATGTCTTGGGCTGTCAGGTTGCCTGCGTTACCATTAGAAACATATTCAGCTTGTATAATTTCCCCATACAAACATCAAATGCACATAGTGTAACTATGCTGCCTACATAACTACTGAATATGTAAGTATCTGCAAGCTACCAGTATGAAAACAGGAATGCACAGTCTGTTACCCTCCCTGCAGGAACATAGACACAAGCACAGACATTATCCACAGCAGTCACTTGCATGGAGACAGACACTATTTCTGCAGTTTTTTTTAGCAACAAACACTCTTTGAGTTCTGTATGTCTTGCTTTCATGAATAGAGATACCTTGTTATAGCGTGTAGTTTCTCTCCATAACAGTTTTAGAGACACTGTTGCCTGTTCTTTGATACAAAAAAAAGATTACAGAATGCAACTTGCTGCACAAATAGCACTTTTAATGCTCTGCAATTTATTGCACGAATGCACACACAGTAACTTTCTTGGCATGGCAAAACACAAACACATTTGTCATGCTCTGTAGCTCATCTTTAACAAAAATTTTACGCTCTTGAACACCCTAGCCTGTATGCATGAATATACAATATAGTTTGGATATATAGGACTGTAACTAGCCTGCATAAAAGTTTAGACATAATGCATTGTTCCCAAACAGCAGTATAATCCAAAGGTGGTATATGGTGAAGTTGTGTTTTGTTAGTTCACTAAATCAATAAATCTTTCTCACTAAGTTTTCAGGTAATTAATAAGATTGTAAATACTGATGAACATTCAAGGCACAGACACACACACAGACATATAAATCAGTTTCAGACAACGGATTCCCACAAACAGACTGACCTTGAAAGAAGGGCAAAGTCTGTAACAGAACACTGGTAAATCAATGGAAACAGTTTTCACATACGACAGCACATTAACTGATCATAGACTAATCTGTCCAGTATCCTAACATTTCCTTCTGCTGTTCCCTTTTTCTGATGTGAAGCTCTTTAGCATTTCAAAGTGTTTCAATTTATCATGGCATGCTCTCTTAATTCACTTCCTCTGATATGACCTTCCTCCTCACAAACAAATCAACAAAGGCATATTATTACAACTCCTCTCCCACTCTACATTAGGTTTTCAGTCAATATAGTCTTTATCAGGCTTTTAAAAATAAAACTTTTTTTCCTGCTAAATGTCTTACTCTGTTGATCTGATCAAGGCCCCAACCATCTGTGCTGTACTTCTGACAATGTGCACGATGTCCTGCCAACAGACAAAGAAAAATGTGTCATAATGAATTGCAAGTATATGAAAATATGTCTTTTCTTTTCATTCCAAATGTCAATGATTATATCTTTTTTGAGCACAAGTAAGTCAAAGTAGTTTTCATAAGCAAGCGATTTATCTGCAAGTCTCCAGAATCCATAACTTTATCACTACTGTTTACGATCATTCTCTCTCTCTCTCTCTCTCTCTCTCTCTCTCTCTTCCACCCCCCCCCCCCCCCCCTCTCATTCATTTAAAAAAAAAAAATTAAATCAGATTTTCCCCTATTTCATTTATATCTTTACATTTATGGAGCCATAAATTATCAAAGAATTGAGAAATCTAAGGGGACTCTTTCTTGGCTTTAGTGCCTCTTTCAGGAAATCCACATGGGCCCGCTTCATCATGAATGAAAATGTTTCTCAAATGATGGGCCGCAGCTATCTGATAGCAATAAAGACAGTGGGTCTTGCTGAACTGACTGAGAGTTTCAGTACTCCGAACACAAGTGTCCTCAGATGTTATCCAAACCAAGGCTGAATGATCTAGCTGATGGAAATGATCACATTAGAAACACCATGACCTTTGTTTTGCTAGGGATAGTCCATACGCAAAGATTCTGTTCCTATTCTCTGCAAAAAAAAGTTACCAAGATCCAACCATGCCCCTTGCTTACACAGGAAATCTTGATGTCCTGGTAAAGGTAGCTCAGATGCACAGAAGCAAATTGTGAAAGTGCAAAACCGATGGATGGACCCGCTGATCCCTGTGAGGAAAGAGAGGACTTTTACACCTGTAAACTTTAGAGATGGGGGACATGAATGAGGTTAAGAGCCAGTAAACCAGGGGAATGGGCCAACCATTCTGGAGGATCACAAAGAGCTTGGATACTTCCTACCATCCTGGCTTATGCTGATCACTTTAATCTCTCTGGGATCTTTTACACACTCCCAAACCTTGAGTAGACATATCTTTACAAGTATGTAGGAAACGAACCTATCTGTGCTTGGTAGGTCAGGGACACAGATCAGGACTGTGAGTGATGGAAGTGAAATCCATCCATCCGTGAATCACCTATTGAACGAATAACTCCATGAACTATACACACATAAAAGTTGAGCCACTTGAACCGATGGTAGAGGCAGTGGGTGCACTGGCCCACACAGACTGGCGTGGCTCCGTTAGGGGTAGGGTTAAAATGAGTCTCACATTCATGCACTGAAGAGCCTCTTAAAGACAGCATGTCAAATGTCAATACAGACCAACATGGAGAAAGCATGCATTTTTAGCTGGTTCATACTGAAACCCTGCAAAGCACAAAAACTCATAACTCTAACTATATGATGTCAGCAGAGAATCATTGATAGTATAAAGATTAACAAAGTTGTCCCTAAAAGACACATAAGTGGATGGACTAAACAATTCTGGCTGACAATGCCTCTCCTGAAACCGCCATGGGAAACAGGAATGGGACTTAAAAAAAATGAACAAAAACTTTCACCTTCAGTCAAACCTTAGGTAGCATTGACATGCTTATAAGGATCTGGAAGTGTGCACCCTTCAAATCAATGTTAAAGACACAATCCTATGGCTGGACAGACTTCCTGAACTAACTTTGAGAGTCTGTTTTGAATTTGACAGAGGAAGCACAATCCTAGAATCAGTATCTATTTGCCATGGGAATTACAAACTTGGCACAAAACTAAGCCCCTGACTGCACCAGACCTTGCTTGGTAACTGTGGGGGAAGAGCATATTTAAGGGAGCGGTGAAGAGAGGGGTGTCTCCTTTCCAAGTTAACATATAATCACCACCAGGATAATACAGTTTGTTAAGCCCTAAGCCATTAAAGCAGTGGACATAGCTGGAAAGACTGGAGCCTGTGAGGGCTGAACAACTGGAGGTGCTGGATTTTGAGTGTAAATACAGAGAATACTGCCTCTTCAAATGCATCCCAAAAAGGCAGTGTTATTTGGCAAGCTATGCAAGCCCCGGCTGTGATTCAGATCATCTATTTGCTTTGCATTATAACAAACAGACCAGGGTATTCGCCATAGATATAGTGTGGCTGGCAAGGTATCATAAGCAAGCAGATCCTGAGGGCTGAGGCATCTAAGGGCTGCATGTCATGTCATGTCTAGTCCCAGAGAAAACTGCTAAAAGAACAGTCTTTCATAACTGGTGAATAAAGGCAGCTTTGGAAGTCACTGGAAGTGAAGAGTGTACGGTAGAAAACTGTGTTGACACTGAACCATTAGTATGAAAGATGCAGGGATTAACTTTGACTTCGAGTAAAATCCCCAACACAGCGCCTGTAGACTGGCTGCCCTTAGTGCATGTGGTACATGGGGCTGGGTGGTGGAGAGAAGGGAAGGTGAGTGTTCTCTCCGTTGCATACCATGAAAGGAGCGAGTCTAGTGGGGTAATGGCACATTTTCCAGGCAAGTCCCAGAGTCTGAGAGCCACTCTTCCCTCACAACGGCTTCTGGGGAGTCAAGGACTATCTAAATACTCGAGGATGGCACAAATAGCCAGTCCTCCCTGATTTCAGGTGCGACTTCCCCCAGAGCAGAGAAGTTGCACTGCTGCCAAGAATGATCTCCATCCCACCCAGAGTGCACCACTACTTTGAAATGAAAGAAAATGAAGAACTGAGTGTTGAAAACCAATAAAGATGAACGTGTGAGATAGAATGGAAAAAAAAAAATAACAGATTGTCTTTGTTCCGAGTCCGGCACAAAAGAAAAGTAGATATAGCTTCCCTTAGTGTACTGCATTAGTCATAAATTTGCCTAACAGAGCTAACACACAGGTTAAATCTCGCAAAGTGAGACATGGTGCAGCATATGACACCACATTATCAGTTACTTAATATTTTCCAGATGGGCATGGCAGAGCAAAGTCACTTACCTGCATGCGCGTTGCACCGCACATTCTTACAACCATTGCAGATGCGTAATTTTTGTACTTTTAAAATTTTATTTTACGTCTCCTAATAAACCTAATAGACAACTGTTATATATTAACAGAAAGGGTAAAGTGCGAACTTGGTAATGAGCATAAAATTAAATACAATTTGGGTAAAATAGCAACGCTACTGTTACAGAAACAACATAAGTAAAAAGTAGGAGAACACATTTTGTTTATGTTTGTTTGGTTAGTATACAGCAGCAAATGAGGAAGAAAAGGGCATAAAAACTTCGCTCTTACTTTGAACAGATGAAGAGAAAGCCTGAGATATTGAATATGTGTAATCCAAGTGAATTTTTTTTTTTAAAGGAAATTAAATCATTGCACAGAGAATGTCAATATCTTCTTTGAGGCCCACCCATTTTTATTTTGCCCGCAAACCCCACTTTTCAACAATAATCTCTTCAATTTATTGCCGTTTTTTGCTAACGACACCCATTGCAGCAAAAAAAAAAAAAAAACCATAAAACCCCCAAAACTTGAAGAACATAATGTCTTAAAGGGGTTTGCGGGCAAAATAAAAACAGGCGAGCCTCAAAGAAGATACTGACATTCTCTCTAGCTTATAGAATCAGTATAAAAAAATTATAATTTTTTTGCAAAACTCTTCACATCTGACCGCATTATTGATCACCTCTGGGTCTAACTTTTGAGACCCTATGGCGCCCTAAGGCCCCAAGCCAAACCCAGAGGGCCACATATAATGCGGTCGGATGTGAAGAGTTTTTTGAGAATATGCCTCTAATGGTAGTATTTTCTTATACTTGGTTGCCTACTCTCTCTTTGTCTAATCTGGGCAATCCCCTCACCCCTTTTAGTGACTCTTCCTGGGTTTGTGGCGTTTATAACCACTCCAGTGACCCAAACACAGACACATTGTGGTTTGCGGGCGTTTATAAGCCACGCCAGTGACAAAGACAAATACACAAGTGGAAGAGTCACTTGAAGGCAGGGAAGAAGAGGGTAAGTATAACTTTACAACACGTAATGGGAATGGTTACTTGAGGATATATTTATTCTGCGGGGGATTCTGAATGCCATGACAAACGAAGTATATAAAACTACCAAAGGCATTCCCTCAACATTACACTTTATATTTAAACCCAACACAGTAAAAGCTTTCACAGTTACAGTGTTTAATGCATATTGTAAATGTTATTAAATTGTTTTTTTATTTGAGTAAAGATTCTTAATGGTTAAACAAAATTATGTGTTACACTACTTCTTCATCACTACTTTGTACAATATTTGTATTAATGCTTTAGTGGATTAAACATAAAAATACAGCTGCCTGCTGTGTGCTATTGATTGTGTTATGCTCGCTGCCCGCGCTATTGATTGTATTATTCACCCTTTCTCTCTTGCAAAACAAGAGGGATGGATTACTAATTTTTTTTAATGGTGTTTTTAGTCTGGGTTTAAAAATGAAGCCTGAAGTAGTTAGAGAGCTTATAGACAAAGACTACATATTGGAGTTGGTTGATAGTGAATGTGTTAAAGAATATGTTTGAAAGATTAATCACAGATTTTTTTTAAATGCATAGATATATACAGGAAAGTGTAAAGCACGCCATCAGTAAAATACCAGATTCTTGGCCCCAACCGGTTATAAAGTTGTGTAACCCCCCACATAAAAATAAGGAATTTCCGTGGTAGATTACAGCCAGGTTGGGTTCTGCAAAACATTAGTGTAAAACATAGAAAAAAAAAAGTTGAAAATTTGCACAGATGCTGAGCGTATAGTTTAGGTGGCAAAATTTTTACTAAGCAGGAAAGTAGTCCCACAGAAAATACACAAACAAGCAAACAAAAATTGTATCAGAGATTTCTACTATTATAACATTCTAGGATGTCTTTATTAGTGGTATAAATTACGAAGTACTCATTTAAAATGGAAAGGAATGTGTTTAAAGTAGTAATCTCAAATGAGAACAAGAAATGATTATTTCCCGGGTAGGTGCCCATGTGACTTCCTGTTTGGGTGACCATGTGTCTCTACCATTATAAAAAAGAGCTACCACATCTAGCCAACCTTTTACATAAACACAGAGGCCCAGCTGCAACCAAAACAAGCTGAGAGGGCTTTTGGGCTGGTCTCTGCCACTACCAGCAGAGGTGGGTGACTGTCTTATTTGAAATTGAACTTTCTACACTTGTTTTTATATTGCAGGTCTCATTATGATAGAGAGAAGGGAAAAAAATGAAAAGAGAAATAAGTAACTAAATAATCAGCCCTAAAAGTTTTCTCAAAGAAGAAAAGAGTTGGAAAAGAAATAAGATTTGCACCTGTTTTTGGGCCACATGGTTGACCATAATGTTTCTAGGTAGACTGAACAAAGACTGATAGGCCTTTGTGACTAGAATGTGGCAAGCCTTCATGCAACCTACTTCTCACCTGTGGACACTTGCATGAAATGGTTTATAGCAGAGGCAAATGTTTTGGGAGGGATTCTGGTTTGACGTTTCTGGCTGGTCTACACAAGCACAGTTCAAGGGAAGTAACCGCAATTTTAGTCTTGTTAAGAAGTTGTTTCCTTTGGAGAGTTGTTTTCCCCTTGAGTGGTTAAAAGAAGGTTGTGGAATTGAAGATAATGTGTTTTGATTTGGTTCTAGTTTACTATTTTTTTTTTCCTTTGTATACAAAAAATCTTGTTGGGAACGTTACTAGAGGTAATTATTTTGGGGGGGATTGAAATAAATTAATTCAGGGAAATAATAACCAAGTTCCCCCACTACTTCCTGTTTCCTGACAAGTTCCACATCCTATTTCCTGTTCCTTTACAAATCAAGTTCCTGCACATTTTGACCGGCTGGAGAAAGAGGGAGACACCTTGTCTCTCTAGAGGGAAAAACAAAGAGGGAAAAACAAAGTTGGCAGAGTGGTCTTTTAATTCAAGGTTAGTAAGCTGTAGTAAGATTATGAGTAAATTAGGCTAAAACTAAGCCTGTATATTGTTACTGATCATATAATGAATTGGGCTTGTCTAGATACTGCTCAAGTTGGTATGTTGAACGGTTGGGCTTACCATGTGCTTTTGGTAGACATCTTGAAATTGGGGAAAGGATAGTAGCTGTCTTGTTGGAATAGTATTGAGGCATGTTAAAGAAATTAATAGACTTATTTCTTCTGTCATGCTTATTCAGTTCTCTTGTGCCCTCCTTTTTCAAGTTGAACAGAACTAAGAGTTTAATCTTAGTGACGGTCTAAATTTCTTTCTCATTTTGATTTCCCTCAGTCCGTGTATTTTCTCTCACCATCCAACATGATTTAGACATAGGCAGAACCGAGGTGGAACAACACGACATCCAACTCCAGCCAGGATGCACTGTCAGGGAGAGACCCCGACCCATTTCTCCTAGAGACTTTGAGGAGGCACAACAGCATATCCAGGAGCTCCTGGAGGCAAAGATTATTACTCCAAGTTGCTCGCCTCTTGCAAGCCCCATCGTCTTGGTGAGGAAGAAGAACAACGCCCTGCAGTTGTGTGTAGACTATCAAGCGATATATATTGCTCTGCAGTTGTGTGTTAGACTATCAAGCGATCAACCGTTTCAACATCAAAGATAGCTATGCCATCCCAAAGATCGAAGACCTGTTCCTCACACTCAGCGGCAGCCAATGGTTCACGAGCATGGATCTCAGCAAGGCATACTACCAGGTACCACTGACTGAACGGGCGGAACAGATCTCGGTATTTACCTTTTGGGCTCTTCCAGTTCGAGCGGATGCCCTTTGGCTGTGCAACTCCCCAGCTACATTTCAGCGACTGATGGACAAGGTGTTCATTGATATAAACCTCAGTGAACTGATCGTGTTCCTAGATGGCATACTGATCCATGGTCGTACCCTTGAGGAACTGGAAGACCGGACCATCCGCTCGCTGGAACGGCTGAGGAAGTTCAAGCTAAAGCTTGACCCACAAAAGTGTTCAGGACAAAGGAGGTTCACCACTTGGGTCATGTCATCTCCGACCAGGGGATAAAACCAGACCCGGAGAAGATCTCTGCCTTGACGACCTGGCCGATTCCTTGCACAGTTCGGGACGTGAAGTCATTGATTGGGTTTGCTGGTTTCTACCAGTAATTCCTCCCTAAATTCGTCCAGATAGCCAGCCACTCAATGACCTAACTGCTGGTTACATCCCAAGGGGCTGCCAGAAGAAAGGAGAGAAGAAAACAAAGGCCTTACCCTGACACTGGACATCACGCACCTGTGGGGAGATCACAACAAGCAGCATTTGACGCACTCATCCAGGCATTGACCTCTGAGCCTCTCCTGGTAGTGGCTGACTGCACAAAACCATTATCACTCTGCACTGTGATGCGAGTGGAACTGGAATCGATGCTGTACTGTACCAGGAGCAGGACGGGAAGAACAGAGTTACTGCATATGCCAGCTGATCTCTCAATAAGACTGAATCCCACTATCCAGCGCACAAGAGGGAATTTCTTGCCCTGAAGTGGGCAATGACAGAGAAATTCCATGATTACATTCTGGGAACTCAAGTCACAGTAGTCACGGATAACAACCCCCTGCAGTACACCCTCCACAAAGCAAAGCTTGATGCTGTGAGTCATAGGTGGCTTGCTTCTCTTTCGATCTATGACTTTGACATACAGTACAAGAGAGGATCCAGCCATTTGGATGCTGACGGCCTGTCTAGGCGACATGACAGGGAAGAACTTCTTGAGGATGCCGAGTACCGTAAGTTCCTGGGAAACACAGAGTTCATCACGAGAAAGGCCACTGAACTTGACAACCAAAACAATGAATTAAAGACTGCAAGCTCCGTGGTGGTCAGAGCTGTGATGGAAGCCAAGGGCGTTAGGCCAGCCAACAACAACCAGGCCAGCCTACATGTGTCATCGTGCCGTCAGTCAGTTGAAACAGACACTGAGGAAACCTTCCAGCAGTGGAACAGCTGGTAAAAGACCCAAGCCTAATTCGTGACGACATCCTGGAGCCAAACAAGGACGGGATTGGTACCATCAGTAAAAGAGAGTGGAGAAGACTACAACTGGCTGACCCTACACTGAACTGGGTGATTCAAGGTTTAGAAAAGGGCCACAGGTTGAGTGCCAATACACAAACAGGTGTCTCACCTGAGATGAGGGTTTTCATCCGAGAACAAAACAAACTGGTGATGAAAGAAGGTGTTCTCCACAGGAAAGTAGAGGGTGAGGAAGGAAAAGTGAAGTGGCAACTGGTCATTCCCACCTCAAAACGCCCAAAAGGCAATGTCAGGTGTGCACGAAGATATATACCATCCACATCTGGAGAGTGCACTTCAACAGGCACGACTCTGCTTTTTTTCTGGCCCTTCATGGCCCGAGATTTGGAGAGGAAGATCAGGCAATGCGGGAGGTGTGTACGGAGGGGAGCTGCCCAAGAAAAGGCCCCTATGGAGACCATCACCTCCAGTGTTCCCCTTGAGCTCCTCTCCACTGACTACCTAACCATCAAGGTCAAGGGGCAGAAACAGAATACCCTGTTGATACTCGACCACTTCACCAAGTTCGGTGTTACAGTCTGCACAAAAGATCAGAAAGCCAAGACTGTTGCTCAAGCCCTCTGGCAGAACTTCTTCATCATGATCTACGGTTTCCCTCAGCGCATCCTATCAGAACAAGGAAGGGACTTTGAGTCTGAACTGTTGAAAGAAGTGTGCCGAGTAGCTGGCATCAAGAAGTGCCGCACAACACCATACCACCCTGCAGGCTCACCTGTTGAACGCTTGAACCAAAAGATCATCCACCGACTCCGCAGTCTTGAGGATGAACAGAAGAAGGACTGGAGAAAAAGTCTACCAGCGTGATGCATGCGTACAACTGCAGCATTCATTCCAGCACAGGTTACAGCCCGTATACCTGTGTTCTTCGGACGCCATCCACGCCTACCGATTGACTTGGCGTTTGGAATTGATTTAGATGCTTCTCGGAGGGAATCGCCAACGCAGTTTGTGTGCGAGACATGAAGAACCGTCTCCAAGAGGCCTACACACTGCCTCAAAAAAACATGGACAGGCGTGCACTCAGGAACAAAGCACAGTACGACATATCCGCCTATGCTGCTGAACTTGAGGTGGGAGACAGAGTCTTAGTGCGACGACTAGGCCCCAAGATCACCTCAAAAGTGTGTGACCGTTGGGGAGAAAGGGTGTACGTAGTGGTTGACAAGCCTGGTGATATGCCCGTGTACTTGGTCAGACTGGAAGGGGGTATTGGGCCTGTGGGGACACTTCATCGCAACGTGTTACTACCATTAGGCATGCTTGATGAAGAGACCAATCACATCAGAGAGAAGAAAAGAGAGCCGAGCCCCAAAACCAAAACTGAAAGGAGCAGGACAGAGCTGCAGGATGTCGAGGAGGAGGACACGGCCTCTATGCAGTTTGAATTAGCATGGCCCAATTCAGATTTGAGGCCAGAGGCACCTGTGTTTGTTCCATCTGGCGAACCTGTGAAGACAGATGTGGGGGAGCTGATGGGAGAACCACAGGAAAATGAACAAGCATCTGAACTAGGAATGGGTTCTGGACAGGAACCCATGGAACCAGCTGGTGATACACAGGAAACCCGTCAAGCCAGTGTAGACACGGGAGATCGGACTGAGGCACAAGGTGTTCCTGACCCAGCAGAACCAGAGAAGGATCACGAGGATGGATCCATGGATGGGTCAGTTGATCTCAGCCGCACCGAGTCTGACGAGGCAGTAGGTTTTGATGCGGAGGGGGAAGAGCCTCAAAACTTAGGCAGTCATTACAACAAAGGCGGCCTGTGGACCGTTTGAACTTGGCACATAGTGTGGCAGCAGATCTTCCTGTTGAGTCTGCCACTATTGGCAAAGCCAAGGATCTGGGACCTTGGCTGAGTCAGTTGGAGGAAAGTTTCAAGACCCTCCCCAAGTCTTTGTCGATGATAGAGGAACATTATTTCATCTTGGCCAAGAAATGTGTGTAGTTGTACACCAAAGAAATTGTCTGGCAATGATTTATTGCTGGTTCAAGAAAATTTTACCATTGTGTGAAATGACCAGAAAACCTTCAATAGAAGAAAAAAAAAATTTATATGTTTTTTTCTTCTTTTTTTTTTTTTTTGGCGGGTAAGTGTAGACAGCATGACAGAGGGCTGGTCTACACAAGCACAGTTCAAGGGAAGTAACCGCAATTTTAGTCTCTTGTTAGAACTAAAGAAGTTGTTTCCTTTGGAGAGTTGTTCCCCTTGAGTGGTTAAAGGAAGGTTGGGGAATTGAAGATAATGTGTTTTGATTTGGTTCTAGATTACTATTTTTTTTCTTTGTATACAAAAATCTTATTGGGAAAGTTACTAGAGGTAATTATTTTGGGGGATTGAAATAAATTAATTCAGGGAAATAATAACCAAGTTCCCCAACTACTTCCTGTTTCCTGACAAGTTCCACATCCTATTTCCTGTTCCTTTACAAATCAAGTTCCTGCACATTTTGACCGGCTGGAGAAAGAGGGAGACACCTTGTCTCTAGAGGGGAAAACAAAGAGGGAAAAACAAAGTTGGCAGAGTGGTCTTTTAATTCAAGGTTAGTAAGCTGTAGTAAGATTATGAGTAAATTAGGCTAAAACTAAGCCTGTATATTGTTACTGATCATATTATGAATTGGGCTTGTCTAGATACTGCTCAAGTTGGTATGTTGAACTGGTTGGCTTACCATGTGCTTTTGGTAGACATCTTGAAATTGGGGAAAGGATCATGGCCATTCTAGTTTCTACAGGATATTTAGTAGCTGTCTTGTTGGAATAGTATTGAGGCATGTTAAAAAATTATTAGACTTTATTTCTTCTGTCATGCTTATTCAGTTCTCTTGTGCCCTCCTTTCTGAAGTTGAACAGAACTAAGACTTTAATCTTAGTGACAGTCTAAATTTCTTTCTCATTTTGATTTCCCTCAGTCTGTGTATCATATATTTTCTCTCACCTTCCTTTAAGAGTCATTGCTAACAATGTGTGCCTAGGGCTAGGGTTCATAATTTAGCCCAATACTTCTGACATTAAATTATTGTACTAATAGAAGATTTGTACAGTTAGGGCCTAGTTCCAGTGAAAAAAACTTTTCATTCCTTTTTTCTCGTGGAGTGACCCTTGCAACTAAGGAGAAGAGAGTTGTTTAGCTTTGTTAGCATGTGTGGTGTTCCTACATTTGAGCTTTTCTCAGTGCTAAAGTTTGTGGAGACAAATTGTTGTTGCACTGATGTAGGATTATTGTTAGGATGTTTGTTGGTTATTTCTGCACAAGGGCTTGAATGTGCATGTATGGAGAGTTTGTAAGAGTGGGTGAAAGGCACAATGCTTCGATGCTGGTCGGTTAAGATTGCCGATTTGCTGGGATATTTGTTGTGTGTCCCAAGATTGATGTGTTTTTTTATCGATGTGTTCTTTCATGTTCAGCAGCGTTGCTCTTGTTTGTAGTTTTTAATAGTAGATTTCTTTGCCATAGAAGGCTAATGTATTTTGTTATGTGTTATTCCCAGGGGCCACCCTTTTTCTTCGACTTCATCGTTTTTCTGCCACAATTCTATTTTCTCCCCTACCCTTGCCTCCCTCCAATCTTGCCCAATTACCCTCAATTACCCTGCACCCAAAGTTGTCCCTGGTCTAGTCTGCAACTACCAATACTCTGCTACCCATCTCAATATACCTGCGGCACCTCAGGGATGGGATGATGCTTATGTTGGGCTGGACTCTTTTGACAATTTATTTAATGTTGATGTTAACCTTAATTTCGGTTTTTTGAAAATCTTTACACTCAAAATTCATTGTTGTGCTCTGGTTAAATAAACCAGTGGTTGATTGTTGAATTGAAATTGTTTAGTGAGAACAAAATTAAAATAGACAAATTGTAATCCACTTGTTTTGTCTGCTTAAGCAAGAGCCTTCCTCGGCCCCTCCCTGTAGACAGAGTCAGCGTGACTTCCCCTGTTCTACATCTTTTGTTCTCTCTCTCTTTCTCTCTCTCCCTCTCTCTCTCATCTTGTTCCTGCTCTCTAAGTTGGGGATTACTGTCTGTCTGTCTGTCTTCATGGGGAAGACACCTCATATCAAATGTTGGGTACACTGTGACATGGAGATGTGACATAGTGTCGATAATAATTATTGAGCAGGAAATGCTCAGTAGCATTCAGTGTATACTTTGTTTGATTTTCCTCATGGGAAAAATCTTGTACAGGCAAAAGATAACACAGGATGACAAAACAATTCATGACCATGCTGTCTGGCAAAATGGCAGGGTTGTGGAACATGTGGTTAGAGACAAAGGGAAAATTTCCATGTGACATGGTGACATGCGACTCATTGACTGGTTTCCCTACTGTAAAAGCAGAGGACTAGGGAAAGTCAGTTTATTAGCATATTTATTCACACATTGTTTTTAGTTTTTTTTGTAACATGTGTCTGTTGATTTTGCAAGTGTATTTTTAATATGTTTAAGATGTTATGGTTTGTAGTTTAACTTTTCTTTTCAGCCATAGTTGTCTTTTCAGGATTATGTGTAGCCATTGATTTAATTGAAGAAATTAATGTGGAGAGATCAGACAGAAAAATCACCATGTTTTGTGTTTTTTTCAGACGATTTTATTTTTTGGCTTGAGACCCCTGGTTTTATTTTGGTGGTCAGTACTGTTTTCTTATTTAACTCCTAAGGACTCTTAAGACTCACTTCTAAAATCACTTTAAATTCTTTGAAAACTTTGATTCTGTTTGAAACTCTACATTCTGGAAAACTCTAAAAGTTCTCTGGATCTCAGCTGGTTTTTTTTTTTTTTATTTTTATTTCCCATGTGGTTGGGTATGGATAGGCCATACTGTTGGAAAGGAAATATTTTGGGCTGATCTGGGAAGCTTTTGTCTCTTTTTGTTTTCCTTTATTATTCTGGCTTAGTTAGCCCACCTATTATTCAAATAACGCTTTGTTTTGTTTTACTCTGTGGACTCCAGTCTGTTACATTGGAAATTTTGTTTGAGTAGTTAGAAACAAAGACACTTAACAATCACGCACCTCACCCAAAATTGTAACCCAAGGGAAGGGAGGGTTATCAAGAGTTGAAGTTCACTGGAACTAAAGAAATTTTAACCAAAAGGACACTGGTTACAGTTGCTTGCCATTTTACTTGATAATATAGCCCCTAAAGAAGCTAATCTGTTTCTACTGACCCTGAAGGAGTAACTAAATATTACTATTCACTTTAACCCTGATCAATTTTACGACTAACATCAAATTTAAACGAATAATAACAAATAACAACAAATGCTCACTGAATTTATTTATTTTTAAAATTTTTTTTGTATTAACTATATATTCTGGGTTAAAAATGAAGCCCACAAGCAAACTATATACGTTGGAGGAGACGTTTGGTGATGATGAACAATTAGGTAATATGTTTAGTGAAGTAGACATGGATATTATTAACCCCACAAACATTCATGAAAGCGTGACACATGCTATAAGTAAAATCCCAGAGTCTCTTCAAATCAAGCCACCATTAAAAGTGTTGTTAACCATTCTGATCGATTATATAACCCCCAATGATAATAACAGGCAAGTCTGGGTTTCAACTAAACAGAAAGAAGTATTTGTTATAACGACTTTAATTCTGAGTGGGCTGATTACATGCTTACACAGTTTAAAAATGCCTCTGAAGAGGCAAAATTATGCGGCTCTGGCTGGTCTGAAGGAACAGTCCTTTGAAAATCAGATTAAAACAAAATACTATCCTATAGTTGGCAATTCTTACCTTCCTCTCTCAGACGAATTAGGGTCAAAACGAGCAGCCTTAAACATACAAAATTCTGACAACTTATGTTTCATGTGGTGTGTTTTAGCGCATTTACATCCGGTTAATAAGCTTACAGTCTCTAAGTATGAACAATATATACAGGAGCTGAACTTTAATGGCATAAACTTCCCAGTCAGTATAGAAAGTAAAAGTCAGTTTGAAGAACAAAACAAACCAATAACTGTAAATGTATATACATGGTCTGTAGTAGACAATCTACTACCTCTAAGGATCTCTCCTAAAGCCCCTACTTTTGGTGACTCACTTAGGAATCATGTAGACTTGATACTGTTTACACAAGGATCAGTTAGCCACTATGTATTAATCAGAGCAATGAGCAGACTGTTAGCCTATACTACAAAGGATACATCTAAACAAGAACTTTGTAGAAGGTGTTTGGTTAGAATCCCAACTATAGCAGCAGTTCTTAAACACAAGGACCACTGTAAAAGTTCTGTAGATTGTGAAACTAAACTTATTACACCTCCACCAGGGTCTAAAGTTAGTTTTTAAAATGTATGCAAAATGCAGATGAACCCATACACGGTTTATGCCAATTTTGAATCAATCTTGCCACAGTACTATGGCCTACAACAACTAGAAGAAAAAAAAAAACGGTCTTATTAACCAACCATCAGATTTGTTCTTATGCTTTTATTGTTGTTAGGTCAGATGGACAACACACAAAACTAGAAATTTACAGAGGCCCCAACGCAGCCAGCAAATTTTTACAACACATGAAACAAGTTCGCAATAACTTCTGTAATAAACTAAATCTCTCAGACATTATTATGACTCCTGAAGACGAAGAACGCTATAAATCAGTCACTCACTGTTGGATTTGTTGTTTAGAGCTAACACCTAACAGTGAAGCAAACCTAACAGTAAGGGATGCCTTCGTCAGGGATGCCTCTGTCAGGGATGCCTTCGTCAGGGATGCCTCCGTTAGGGACAATGATCACATTACTGGCAAATTCAGAGGGGCAGCACACAGCAGTTGCAATCTTCAACTTAAGTTTGACCCCAAGACTTTGAAACTGCCCATCTTCTTTCATAACTTGTGAGCCTATGATTCTCATTTTATTATGCAAGCAGTGACTTCTGAATATAAGAAAGTTAGATGCGTTGCACAGTCTTCAGAAAAGTATATGACCTTCACCCTTGACTGTTTATCCTTTTATGACTCTGCTCAACATCTGATAGGGACTTTAAAATAAATTAGCAGAATCGCTACATGACTATCCAATCACTAAAAAATATTTTGACCCATCTTTAGTACGTAAAGGCGTTTTACCTTATGAATACATGAACTCGTGGGAAAGGTTTGATGAGCCAGTGCTGCCACTTAAGGAACACTTTTACAGCCGTCTTACAGGCAAAGGCATAACTGACTCTGACTATGAATATGCACAGAAAGCCTGGAAAGAATTACACTGTCAAAGAATGGGTGATTATCACGATCAATATTTACTGCCTGACGTTTGTTTATTGGCAGATGTGTTTGAAAATTACAGATCTACATGCATGAAACATTATAGCCTAGACTCATCACATTACATCTCTGCCCCAGGTCTTTCTTGGGACACCTTCTTAAAGTCCACAAACATTAAGATTGACTCAATATCTGATCTGGCTACACTCCAGATGATTGAAGATGGTTTGAGGGGTGGCATTAGCATGGCCTCGCATCCTTACTGCAAAGCCAACAATTAGTATTTAGATGACTATGACCCAACTAAACCATCTAACTATTTAATGTATTTAGACACTCACAATCTGTATGGATGGGCCATGAGCCAGACACCGCCATTAAGAACCTTTACAATGTACACAGGACCTCATGACGTTAATAGCTGGTTAAATATGTTGTTAAATCTTACACCCGACCATCCAATAGGAGTAATCTTAGAAGCAGACTTAGAATATCCTGAAGAATTGCATGACCTCCATAATGATTATCCTCTAGCTGCAGAAAGATTAAAAATGACCCTCACAGAACCCCCTAAACTTGTGCCTAATCTTTGTAACAAGACTAAGTATGTTTGCCATTACAGACTGCTACAGTTTTACTTAAGGCACGGATAAAAACTCAATTACTTTTAACCAAGAGCCCTTTATGAAACCATACATCATGAAGAATACCGATCTTACAACTAAATCCACTGACACTTCAAAAAAGACTTTTAAACTAATGAACAACAGTTGTTTTGGCAAGACAATGGAGAAACCACACAAACGTAAAGATGTAAGATTGGTACAAAAGAAAAACAAGCAATTAATCTAGTCTCTAAACCTAACTACCAAGACTTTAGACAATTTAACTCCTGCTTGTTTGGCATTATGATGAAGAAAATGTGTGTAAAGTTGGACAAACCAGTGTTTATTGGGTTTACTGTGTTAGAGCTGTCAAAGTTGTTAATGCTAGAATTTCTGTATGACTACTTTAAACCGCTGTACCCCAAAGCAAGAGTTCTGTACAAAGACACAGACTCGTTCATTCTAGACATCCCCACTGAAGATTTTTACAAAGACTAAGAAACAGAAGTAGCCAAAGGGGCTGATGGGTGGTATGACACATGTGACTACCCAAAAGACAGCCCTTTACATTCAACTGTAAACAAAAGTGATTGGAAAGTTTAAAGACGAACTTAATGGGACAGTCATACAAGAATACACTGGTCTGCGGTCCAAGACCTCTGTAATGAAGAAAGCCAAGGGCATAAGTAAAGAGTTGTTAAAAAAATATAACACATAACAACTACAAACAGGCTCTATTTGAAGACAAAGTATTTCATCATACAAATGTTAATCTGCGCTCTACTCTTCATCAAGTAAACACAACTGCTGTTAACAAGAAATCATTAGCCTCTAATAATAACAAAGAAATTAATGTGAATCTTCAATTTTCAAATGCTATAGGTCATTGTTAAACTAACAAAAAGCTTTAGAACTTAAAAACTTAACTTAAAAATTTAACTTAAGAACTTAACCTGGGTTAGAACATGGTCTGGGCTAGAACTTGACTTAAGAACTTGACAAGTACTTGACCGACTTGACTTAAGAACTTAACAAGTACTTGACTAGAACTTAACCTGACTTTGCACTTAACTTGTACTTAGAAAGCACTTGTTATAACTAACTTAACTTGTACTTGTTCTTAACTAATACTTAACTTGTTCTTAGCTAGTTCTTGACAGTACATTTAAAAATTACTTAATAACAATGGGTCTACATCAGGTTCCCCCCCCCCCCCCCCCCCCCCCCCCCCGAGATTGGTTCTTCTTCTATTATTGCTTTTGTGGGCCTTTGTGACTTTGTTGTTAAGTATGGCTTTAGATATCTGTATGCCAAGAAACCCCCACCAGCAACAACTGCCAGTAAATAATACAGCTTATAGTTTGTTTGTAATGGTGGTGGTGACGGTGTTGTATTACTAATAATTTTTGTTTTGCTGCTTGGTTTGCTTTTTGTAGTCTGTTCCATCAGCTAACCTTTGACCAGCCGCAACACGGCCGGGATGTTTGGGTTTAGTAACACTACTTACTTGTGGAGTCTTCTCCTGTGGAGTTACAGTCTTCTCCTCTAAGGCCACAGTCTTCTCCGCATTCTTCTCCTATTGTGTCTTCTCCTGATCGCTCATTTTTAACAGCATTAAAATTAATCTGTGTAAAGGGTACGATTCTGCCCAGCCTTTGAGACAGAGAGTTGTAGTGGTTAACCCCTAAACGCGGGATAGAATCGCAGTAGGGGGCAACTTAGCTGGTAGGCTGGAATGCCAGTTAAGAGGCTGGTCAGTCAGCAGACAATTTGCCAACGGCTGGTCTGGGCAGACTGGTTTTGGAAAGACAGCCATTAGACTTCAGCCACATCGTAACTGGTGTCGCCTTTGGTTTAAACAAATCTTTAATCACAGGTACGTACAATAGTTACATAATACAAAGTGAGCAGCAACAAGCTGAATGTTTATAGTGTGCTCTACAGAATGACAATACAAAACTAATTACCTGGCAGCTACAGTAATACAAATATTACATTATTTATATGAAAACAATTGACAGTTTAAAGTTTATAAATTGCATGAAGAATACAAAAAGAGAACAACCCCGCCACCCCCATCCCACCCCTTCCCGGAAAGAGAACAAATGATTAAAAAAAAAGGAAAGAAAGAAAGAAGAAACGGAGATTAATGAAGAGAGACTATGAGAAACACACCACAGGCACACTAATTTGTTATCATCACAATTTGAAATAACGACAACATTTTTAATACAATCTTCTTTTGTCATACTGAAACCTCCAAAAGACAATGTACCTAAAACCAGTTGCTTCCAGAGATAAACTATGAACAGATTCAAATATCAATATATTGGTATCTATACGCAAATTATGATCACCTTTTAACAGAGTTTGAACATTTCTGTAGTGTGATGGGAGATCGGAAATAGTTTTTGTGCGGGTTTCATTTAAACGAGGACACAACAGAAAATAATGCTCAGCTGTTTCCTCCCCATTACCACACTCACACAGTGGGTCGATAATTTGATGCCGGTTAAACATATCGTATCTCAGATCACTGATTCCAAGACGAAGACAGCAATGAATGATTTGGTTTTTTTCTCTCGCCATGGTAAAAGTACGGTGGTATGACAGGATCATCAGCCGATAAATGATGCTTAACTATGCTTAAAGATGGACTGGTTTTAATATGATCTGGGAGACTATTCCATAAAGATGTAGTTGAAGGAATGAAGGATTTCCGATATATCTCAGTGTTGCATTTTGGAGTTGTACGCTCTAACGGTTGTCTCCTCTGATAAGGATTCCTGTCCAAAACAAGACCAGGCAAAAGATCAAGTAAATAAACCGGACACATGCCATTTATCACTTTATAGTAATATATAATTTTATGTCTTTTCCTCCTTTCCTTGAGTGAGCAAAATCCAGATTCTTCATAAAATTTTTGATGACTTGTTCTACGAACAGCTCCAGTAATTATTCTTATAGCTTCTAAGTGTAAGTTTTCAAGAGAATTGGATTGCATTTCGGAGCAGTTGTCCCACACACATCTGCATAGTCAAAATTAGGTAATACAAAAGATTTATACATGATTTCTAAGGCTCTCCTACTAAATCTATATTTGAAACTTTTTCATACAGGAAAGCAGCATAGTGATTTTGTTTCGTATACCATTAATATGTTCATCCCACTTGCAATTATTTTGAAGTATAAGTCCTAGATGTTTATGTTTGTCTTTGCCTTGAAGATACGTTTGTCCCAAATATAAGGGGTAAAACTAGATGATGGCCCCGTAAAAAGTTAAGTATTTCTGTTTTCTCTTCACTGAAATTTATTTTCCAGCGCTGTGCCCAAAGATAAACAAAACATGCACTCAACCTCCCCCCACGAAAGGAAGTGGGCGGCGTCTGGATAAATGGTTGTTGGGTAATTCCAGGTTCTCCTCACTGTAGCATAGGAGGGGGGTGAACTCAGAACTTGTGTGTGTATGCCTCACATATGACTGCCGTAAGTCATGTTCAAGTATGTGGTGTTTCGTCGTGGCACATGCCTATTTTCTTGATCAATGGACTGTTGTGCCTGGATTTTGTGATTATGATTCATGGGGACCATGAATTGCAGCGGGGGAGAATATGTAAAGGGTACGATTCTGCCCAGCCTTTGAGACAGAGAGTTGTAGTGGTTAACCCCTTAAACGCGGGATAGAATCGCAGTGAGGGGCAACCTAGCTGGTAGGCTGGAATGCCAGTTTAAGAGCTGGTCAGTCAGCAGACAATTTGCCAACGGCTGGTCTGGGCAGACTGGTTTTAGTGAGACGGCCATTAGACTTCAGCCACATCGTAACTGGTGTCGCCTTTGCTGAGGGGCTCTTGAGAGCCTCCCTTTGACCATGGCTGGTCTGGATGGTTTGGTCCGGGAGACTGAGTATAAGCTGAGGTGGACTTGAGATTTTAGGTGAACATCTTTTAGGTGGGATGCTGGACTTTGCCCTAGGTACAAAGTCTGAAGAATCTGTTCTTCTGCACTTCTACAGATCCAGCCACTTACATGGCAGTTGGCCCAGTTGATTGTCGGACCCTTGGGGATAGAATGTTTCGTTGAAGAGCAGCCCACAAAGGCCAGATCTTAGGCACTTTAGACGCTTGTAGTCATTCTATTGTGACTCAGGCCACAAAAGACTTTCTCAAAAGATCTTGTTCAAAGGGGGTGGAAGGCCTATATACTCCCAGCGTTCTGACTCATTTTTTTCACTGAGCAGAGTGGGGTGAAGGCTGTGACGCTTGTTCGGGTGTTTGTGAATGTGAAGGGCTGAAAAGCAACTGCCATTGTTGGGCCGGAGTGTAGGCCTAACAGGTGACACGTGGAGCCATAGCGTGTAGCACGCACTGTCCTGAAGTCGGTGGTTTGGTTATGGTTGGTTCGATCATTTTGTTGTTTGGTGTGGAAGTTGATGTGTCAACTCGCTCTCTTCCCCATCTCCTACCCCTCTTCCCTCCTTCCCTCCTTATCATCCAATCAAACCACCCTTACATATGATTAAAAGTAATTAATCCCATAATGAATGGGCATAACAGTGCCCCAAATCTGTAATACATGTCACATGCTAGAGATTCTAGTGATTTGGTTAAAACAGGATCTTGTGTTAAGTCATATTTTAAGTCTTCTCTTAAGTACTTCTCAATATCTGAAGTAGACAATTGCTAAATCTGTTCAACACTTAGTTCAGAGCCTAAATACTGTTTAGTTTTTCCACACACAGCCAAAGAGTATAACCTCTCTCTGTGGCGAATGTCTGCTGAGTGGTTTAACAAGTGGTCTGCTGGCTCCTCCAACTTTAATAGCTCATCAAACTCCATTTTTAAAACGCTTTTTAAAACAATAAAAAAATATAACACTTTTTGAAAAACCATGAGCTTAACGCTGGTTAATTATGCAGTGCCTGTTGTTGGCGTTATACTATAGTTTATTCATCTCTTGCAAACTGTTTGCTAAGAATAAAACCGCCAAACATGGGAAAGATAGAAGATTTGCCAAAACTAGTCACAATCTTTGTTTTATCTTTAGCAATGAAGGATTACTTGATTAAAAAGCATATAGACAGTCTTTCATATTATGATTATTTCAATTATTTTCTTAGTTAATAGAAAACATAAGCACTGCAAAATTGTCAATACTATTTACCACTCCGCTGTAATCAGCGGTCTTAGTATAGGTTATAGCGTGTTAGGAAAAAATATGTTTAAGATGAGACCGGCCGACCTAGGAAGGCTAGACATCGAAAATGTTAAGGTTGTGGTTGCAATAACTGCAGGTACAGCGTCAAAAGACTTTCTTGTTAAACGAGGAATTATCCCAGAAAATATTTGTGCATAACAAAGAATCATTAGTGCATAACAAAAAAGCATTCTAGAAAATATTAATTTATAAAAGATGTCTGGATTGGTTCTGATGGTAGGAGGAGCTATTATTCATGCATTGGCATTCTCTGGCAGCAATCATATGTTTAGTAAATTGCAGTCCGATGAAGAGAGAGAACGGCATAACAAGGCAATGGAAGATTTAGCTAGGGCACAAGACGCTTATGAGAAACGGAGGATTGCTTACTTAGACTTTATTAATAAAAAGTTAAAAGAACAGGGACATGCGGCTCACACATTTATAGACGTTGATAACGCAATGAATGAGTGTTACTTAGTGACTGGAAAGAAGTTTCTAACATTACCAGCCCCAGACCTGTATGACTTTTATGAACCATCTGAGGATCAGAAGGCTTCAGAGATAGCTTTTACTGTAGTTGGTATGACTTCAGTCTATCTTGCTGCACGATTCCTGGTGTAAAAACATGCAATAAAAATATGGTTAAAATATGGACAAATATATATTCTCCTAGAGGATATTGGAAAGGAAAGATAGTTTTAACAAACTGAGTAAAGCTGCTGGAGTGTATGAATCAGAAGCGAAAGACTGGCTTTCAAAACAAGCAATTTGGCAAATATATTTACCCGCGCCAAAAAGAATAATAAGGCCTAAATTTGTAAATTCAGTTCCGAATGACACCCATCAGATGGACTTGTTGTATCTTCCCTATGACAGAGTTAGAAGAAAAAGGTTTAAATATGCTCCGACTGTTGTTGACATGGCTTCAAGGTATACAGATGCTGAGCCTTTAACAGATAAAAGCTCAACTGCTGTAGCTGTGGCTTTACAACAAATATAAATGCGGGGCCCATTAAAGTATCCTAGGATGATTAGGTTGATGATGGAAAAGAGTTTAAAGGGGCTGTAAACCAACTGCTTTAAAACACCAGGTTACAGTTAAGAGGGGGATCCAAGCATCGCTCCCAGGCGCTAGTAGAAAACTTAATAAGAATTTAGCTGAATGACTGTTTACCTATCAGTATTACAGAGAAATTATGGATAGGACTGGCAACACAGAATGGGTTAGAAGGTTGCCAGCAGTCTTACGTGCCATGAACAATAAAGAATTTAAAGCAACAGGTCTTAAGCCAGTGGACGCAATCAAATTAAAAAAGATTAGCATTACTGCAGACATTCAGGCAATCAGAAACTCTTGCTGTTTGGATTAAAAGTAAGATACTTGTATGCACCTGGAGAGGCAGAGGGTGATGTTAGAATTAGAGCCACATACCCTATATGAAGCGTAGACATATATAAAGTTGAAAGAATTATAAAAACAAACCCTCCTGTATTATTTAAGAGAAACTCTCTCTTCTAAAAAGCCTGCCCCTAAAAGATCCTTTGTTCATGAAGAGCTGCAGGTTGTCCCACCAAACACAGTGCCTGTAAGTGTAAGTTGATGCAAAAAAAAAAATTTAATTAATAAGCTATTTAATATAATTCTTTTGTTTATGATTTTTAACTTATGATTTTTTTGTTTAACTTATGATTGATTTGTTTAACTTATGATTTTTTTGTTTAACTTATGGTTTGCTTAACTTACTTTGGTTTTAACTGATTGCTTGTTTGCTTTGCAATGTTTAGTTTAATTGTCTCAGTGTCTACCTGTTGGGAAGTGAAAGTCTTTCTCCATTTCTTTTGAAGTTTCAATTTTTCGTTGTTTATAATCATTGCTGCCAGTCATGGCGCGTTGAAATTCTTCATCCATAATATTTCCATCCAGTAATGTATTACTTATTATTAACTTTAATGAATAAAGTTTTGCTGTTGCTTGGGCCACAATGGCAGTGTGCTTTTGTAATTTGGGTGTAATCTTTTTTTAAAACAGCACTTGCAATCACAAACACAGCACTAAACCCAAACCAACACTCCCTAATGCTATAGACACTGGTGCACCAACTCCAGTAGCTAAAACAGCAACACTAGACCCAGTACTTAAGCTAGATACAACACTAGAGCCTGTAATTACGTAAGAGAGGGCATTCAAAGCTGTAGCATATTTTTTTCTAGTAACCTTATACTTTTTTAAGTCGCTTTTTATTTCCTCTTCGAGTTCAGTCATGCACTTTAATCTAAACTTATGAGCCTGTTCGTCCATTTTTAATCAAAAATTAAAAATGTATAACTGTTAGTCCATTTTTAATCAAACTTATTTTTGTTTATTTTGTATAAAACTTCTTATTAGTTCTTCTGACAATACTTCACCAACAGAGTAGGACGTAACAAAATCAACATACTTGATAAAAATAAAATCAAGTATGGTTAGTTTGGTTTGTCAACCTTCACAGTGACTTTGTCAGATGATACAAAAGTGTTTACTTCATCCGCATTTTCAGTAATAGCAATAACAAGCCTGAGAGGTCCATCCAAGTTTTCAGACGTTAATTGTACACCCCTGATTAACACATGTTCTGGCAAACTAGAAATGGACTCCCCAGGAGTAACTAATAAAACAAATATTAAAGTAGCAGTGTCAGGCAATGGTAATTTTGGGTAAAATTCTAAACCAACCGTGTCCCCCCCCACTTCAGCTAAGGGCCTCTTTCTCTGCAGCACATATTCACGCCCATGTTTATCTATTACAATCTGCTTTTTCTGTTGGGTTCCTGGGACGAGGCTAACAAGAAGGGGTCCTGCATTTAAAGCTTTTCTAAATTTTTTTTCTTCTTATCAAAGTATACATTGGGGCTTAGTAAGTCAAATTTCATATCCCAGTCAATTTCAGGAAGTAACTCCCAATTTTTATCTCGTCTATAAAGTTTGTATTTGTGTTTGCCATAATCATCTGCCATTATTTTTCATCTCTTCCAGTTTAGGATGTTTTGGCCGTTTATTATCTTCAATTACTGTTCGTTTTGTAAACGCCTTCATCCGTGTACTCAAATCCGTAAACATTTCCTGGCTCTCCTATTAGATCAAACTCAGATGTGTCTGCTAGATCTTTTATCTCTACTGCAACACACTTAGGAGCTAGCTCTACTTTTGATTCAGGTCCTCAAGACATTTTTTAAATGTAAAAAATTTATAACAAACAAACATACTGAACTGGTGGGTCAGTCCATAAGCATAGTTTAGCGTGCTTAGATTTTTCAATTGCTCTTTTATTTTTTTTTAGTTCATCCCTGTCCCTGATTATATAATTTTCACGTAAACAGTCTTAAAAGCTGTCCTTGTCCTTAGTATAAATATAATAAGATGACTGATTTTAACTGCGATCTAAAGTCTGTTAAGACAGCATTGTATTTTCGAGTTAAAAGCCAAACAGAAACTTAATGCGTGGTGGCCACTGAAGGCAGCTTAGACAGAGTTTTTTTCTTTTTTTAACAATGTCTTACTCAGCTGAGCAGTCATCAATAATAAACAGTGTTTCAGTTCCCTCAAATAGTCTACAGTAATGTTCTAAACAGTTGCTCAGTTTATGACTGGGATCAACTAAGAATACATTCTCATCTCTGTCCAAACAAACTGCCTTTTTTTTTGTAAGACTTGTTATGTTTAATGGTTGTGCAGAATATAACAATGTGCTCGTAATGAAACCTGTAGAGTGTTTGTAACAAATCAAGTATAAAGACCGTTTTCCCACAGCCAGTAATCCCGCAAATAAGCGAACAGTGCAGGTCTTTGGGTAAAAAGTTCAAACTATCCATCTGTTTTTAATAGGCTATTCCTTTTAGCCTGACCGCTTTTAATAGGTTATTTCTTTTAGCCTGTTTTTTTTCAATGTTTAACTGAGCGTCACAAACCAGAAAAACGTGCATTTGTAACTGGCCCTTCTCGTCTGCTTTCTTGTTAATTTGAATGTTTATGCCGTCTGCCCCTACCCTTCTTCCACTTCCACGCAATCTGTTGTCATATGTAGATCTAACATCCAGCCACAGTCCATATTTTCTTGTTAAATCATCTTCAAGTCTTACATCATGAAGGTGAAGTTTTTTTACACACAAGATCAGCTGTAGGATTTGTTTGTCTACCTCCACCAAACAATTTTCTTATTTCATCAAAGTGTTGGTGAGGTAAGAGTCCAGCTGAATGGGCTTGCCGTCTACTGTGTGAGACAACTGCTCAATTTTTGGATTATAAAACACCTCAGATTTCCTTTGAAAAGGGGGTGTGACTTTAGGAAACAACAACAAAATTCCCTTTAACAACTTGAGAGAATAACTTATAGCTATGTTCCAGACAGTGTCTTGCTTGTTTTTGTTCTCTGTAATGTGGTGCCCAACACGTTCAAAACAAATAACTGTCTTAGTTTTATACTGGTTTAAGACTGTGTTCTAGCCAGTTCAGGCGAGTAACAACATCAAACTCAAGAGAGATGTCACCGACTGTGTATTTGGCTTCAGAGTCTTCAGACAGAATAACAGAATCACTAGTATTAAATGTCAGTTCATAAGTAAGTCTGTCTCTTAGTGCGCCTTGGTAATATGGCTGATGCGCCTTTAACAGTTCAAAATCTAGAGGAGTAGGAGTACAATATCTGCTGCCAAATGCTAATGCTATTGCCTGGTCTTTATTATCGTCCTCTGCATCCTCCACATTCAGCCTGTGTTTAAGGCCGTTTGGGCCCTGGATACCCTGATAAACTTTGTCTTTTCTTTCTTCTGTGGGTAGCCATAGGTCAGAACAGAGTGTACAAATGTCTGCGTTGTTTAGTGAGAAGACTTCTCTGCCCTCCAGTTTGATTAGCATATTTTTAATGATGGCCCTACCCCAAGTTAGCAACAACAGTAGCATTAGGATCTTTTGTATTAATATCTATTTTGAATGATAGTTAAGTTGTGCCTGGCATCATAAGATCGTCAGCACCAAGATCAGGGAACCTGACTGTTAACCCTTGGCCAGGCTCAACTGTTGATTATTTATGACAAACACATTCTACAGTCTGTCTTCTGTCCTTTACACCCATGGGTTCTTTTGCTTTTCTGTATGGATCAAGATCGCAGCAGTATGAGTTCATTTTTTATAAAATAAAAAAAACAATATCATAAATATGGATGAAGATTTTGATGATGTAATTAATCCTGTTGAAGAAGAAGATGAAGAAGAAAGAAAAGCAAGTCCTTCACTGCGTGAAGAACTTGAGGGAGCAGGTTCTTCACTCCCTAGACAACGTCAAGAACTATTGCAAGCAAGAACTGAATCATTCTATAGAAGCATAGGGTGAGAGCTACCAGAAGTAGTTGATCCTAACGATTTTGAAGAAGAAAATAATCATTTGTATATAAGGACTGGTGCAGGAGACCGTGTAAGAGTTACTACAAAGGCAGACCCAACCAAGTTTTGAAGTCTAAGCACAATTAAACGAGACCTCCCTATTGCTGAGCAAAGACAATTAAACATTTCATATCTAGGGCCTGAGGCTGTTAGACTTTCACAAAACTTGAAGCAAGAGTTGCCAACACAATCTGAATTGCTAAGCATCTCTCTTGAAGAAGCAATACAAAAAGCAGATAAACATATGACTAAAGCAGATGAACTAGTAGCAGAAATTGAAATGAGTTTTAATGAGAGAGACAGCATTAAAAACAACTGATGATTCTCCATTGCCTATGCGTGAAATTATGGGTTTTAATACTGCTTTACAGACAATAAGGGGTGAACTAACAAGCAATTTGGCAAAACTTGGTGACCTGGACAGACAAATAGAAGAAGAAAAAAATAGATTGGCTGATGCAGATGATAACAATTTAGGGCAAGAGGAAAAGGCTAGAATAAAGCAGAAAATACAAGATTTAATGCTAGAAAGATCAGCCACGTTAGAAGCGCTGTCTACTAATAGAGTACAGCTAGCATCGCAAATAAGCAGAATCAGAGAAACTATAAACAGAATACTTTATGAAAACACTACACTGGCAGAAAGAATAAGGACTCTGTTCAGAGAGCAGGGGATTACAATAGTTAGTATACTAACAGCCGTTGGGTTTTATCTCCACACTGGTTTATGCATTAACTGGCAGTGTACCAACAGGGCCAGTAGTGCCTCCAACGCCTCAACCTGGTAAAAGTTGGATTAGAAAACAAATTACACCACCTGTCAAACTCATTTTAAAAAAAGTCAGCGGCTAAAGCACTTGATGCTCTGCCTGGCATATGGGCAGTGTTGTTAGTTGGGTTTTGTCTACTACAGGTAAAGTGGCTGGTTACATGGCTGACCATCTGTGGAACTGGGGGGGTGCAAGCTGCTGGTTTAATTTTTAGTAAAATAAAGTATAGCCAGCCCAGTAAAAGTTAAAAACACAACAAGAGCTGTTTTTTCAATAGTGTGTCTGTCAGGGTGAGGCACATTAACAGGCGGTGCTGGTGGGCTGCTTTCTATAACTGTGGTGGGGGTGTTGGTGCTGGGTCGCTTTTCTGATTGTTCAGAGCTAGATACTTATTTTAAAATGGATGGTGCAGGCCTTGTGTTAAGCCTTTATTGTGTCCTAAGTTTTGGTCATCTCCAGCTATAAGGATTTTGTTATTATAATTTCTGCATCATGTCAATTGGTAGTCTAAGGTCAGAGGGCAGCATACATAATCCAAGGCCTACAACAAAGTCAACTTTAGACCTAGCATGTACAAGAAAGTTATGGTACCTTTGTATGCTTGAAGGCAAATCAACAGCAGAGTTAATAGCATCTTCTAAATTAGCCAAATATTGTTTTCTTGCATCGAAGCCTGTAGATTGATCCACCATGCTAGACTTGGTTTGTGCTTGCACTCCTAATAGACACCAATCGTATGTTTGTATGGAGTCATTAAGTCTTTGCACTCCAGGCATTGTTAGGCCTTTGCTTTCATCTAAAATAAATGTTGCCCATGCATTGGGGTGTTTTTGTTCTATGGACGCCAATCTAACTGGGAAGTTTGGCTTAAAAGAGCGTGTCCAGGCCAGTAGTCATAATTGTATTCTCTACGCTGGCCCCACAAATACAATGTGCCTAACCCATGATTACAGTCTAACTTTTGTCTAAAGTCAGTTGAGGGTTTAATGTTAAATTCATTGCAGATTCTTTCAAACGCATTCTTGTCCATTGGGTTGTTAAATGGAAAGAAGGACTGACAGTTGGGGAGAGGCACTTGTAGCTCAGTTAGTAAACGTCTACACTGGTAATAAACATGAAAGTTATATATTGACCTTACTAAGAGATTGGGGTGGTTTAAATGGTTTGTACATGAGACATCGCAGCCAGTAGTTGCGCAGTAAATTGCAAAATTTAACCGATTCTGGTAAAAAAAAAAAAAAAAGCATGGGTTTTAAACTGACCATAATTCTGGCACTCCGTCATTTTTTATTTGAGGGTTTAAGTATTTATGTAGGGGGTTTAAAAGTCCGACTTCAAAGCCATATGTTTCATCTACTGCTATGGATAGGAGGGTGAGGTTCATCTATTTGGGGTTATAAAACGCCCCCGCATTGTAAGTGGCACTTTCATTATATTTAAAAGGATCCATTTTTAAATAGGTTTTAAATAGGATGTATATTTATATAACCAAACAAAACCATCTAGTTGCAAAGTGAAATGACTGCAGGCGGAAATCTAAACAAATCTTAAATAAATGTCAGCGAACTGCCCCGAGAAACGTGGACAAACGAGTCACAAGACAAACCACAACGCGTTTCGACCTCTTAGGTCTTCTTCAGGTGCAACAAACATGAAACAAATAACGAAAATGCACTTAGCTTTGATCGCTTCTGTGTTCAGCGCAAGAAAGAAGCCGGTCTTTATGAGTATGTAGGCAATAGGCCATCCAATTTTCTGGTTATCCCAATGTTGTTTGTTCATTTAAATGAATTAAAAACAGATGCTATTTGTTTAATGGCCAACCATCCACAATTGTAAGGGCTGTGCCAACAACTAGGACAAGTTATTGCAATTATCAATTAAATACAATTAAAGACAAACAATTTAAAGAATTAGCTTGTGGGAGTATAAATTCATTGTGTATAACAGTAACTACCCAAGACAGAACCCCAGTTGTTTGTCCTGATTTATTAATAGTGCTTGAGATTGATGATAATACTGGAAGGATGACTAATGTTGTTTTAAAGGTCTCAGTCTCAGTCCCCTTGATTCTATAAGCCAGAGAGAATGTCAATATCTTCTTTGAGTCTCACCCGTTTTTTATTTTGCCCGCAAACCCCTTTAAGACATTAAGTTCTTCAAGTTTTGGGGGGTTTGTGTAATAACTTTTTTTTTGCAAACAAAAAAAGTGGGGTTTTGGGGGTTTGTGTTGTTTTTTGCAAGGGTGTATTTAGCAAAAACGGCAATAAATTGAAGAGATTATTGTTGAAAAGTGAGGCTTGCAAGCAAAAATAAAAATGGTGGGCCTCAAAGAAGATATTGACATTCTCTTTTCACACAGTACACACTTTTCACTGTTTTGGCTTCAGATGGCAAGACGTATAAAACTATTAAATACACAGAGCAAATAAATCAGCTCAGATTCTTTTTGATAAACTTGTACACCTTCACCCCCCTCATTTTCTGAACTACTTTGCTGAACCAGTTCTAAAACCACATGTCATTCTCCTTCTGCCCGATACGTTGGTGAGGCAGGAAATTCCACACATGCCTTCGCAGTGCAGACAGGTCTCTTTGTTCGAACTACTCTGGGGTCACAAAGGTCATCACTAGTGCATGTAAACTTACCCTTCCAGTGGCTAAAACCCTGTTCTAAATATTTATTGCAGCTGCATCCCCTAGACTGTAGATGAGAGAACATGGGAATCTTTTTTATAGTTGTGCCGTCACGGAGGCACGGCAAGTCCAGGCAGTACAGCAGTGCTGCCATCACCTGGGCGCACCTCATCGTGAACTGATCGACTGAGATGTCGTCACTATCGTTGCGAAAAGGTTAATGTGTAGCAGCATTATTAACCAGCCTGTTTAAACCAAAATTAGAGTGTTCTGGAGATGCCCATTCTCATTTTGAGAACTGCTGCATACATTAACAAGCTCTACAGTATCTGTTCATGTATCACTGATACTACCTTGTATCTGTATCTGCAGGCTTGATGATCTGTGTGCAAATGGTAGAAGAGTGAAGCCATGGTAATCTCTGCGGGGAGGTCTCCAATATTCAGTATGTTAAGGACTTGGTCAAGGCTCATCAGTGCGACCAATGTCCTCAGCATGAGTGGGTCTGCTTGGAAGGCAGCCGACAGGTTCATGTATACTACTGTCTCGGTTCTGTACATTGAAAAAAAAAACATTCTCAGCCACTAAAACCAACACAATTTATGTATACTATCTTTCTTTTTTTTTTCTTCAATCAAGGGTTATGCGTGTCAGACATGACTGTGACAAACTGATATGTGTTAAACATTCTAAAAGTAACTTTAAAAAGTTTTATTGTCTTAACGCCCCTTTGACATTTACTATACTTCATGTTTGGATATGTCTTCATCCCCCATTGATGTGGGAACAATCCCTCTTGCTTTGGTGGCGGTGTCAATAATTCTTGTGCACACAAAATTTATTGACCAGCTATCACAACATCACTGACTCACTTTACTCTAATCAATCCATTTAGCTCATGTAATCTGATTTTGAGTACACACTAGACATGTGGGAAAAATACAAGACAAAAACGTTTTCATTTTCTTCTTTTCAGACTGAGAACCTGAAAATGACAAGACTACAATGACACAACACCAGAAAAACAGCTTCAGTCTTATAAAGCACAATATGCTGCAATCTATTGTTGAAAACAAACAGCAGGATCTATTTTCGTGGGATGTGTATTTTCACATTACTGTCTTGTACTGGGATTTAGACACAAAAGTTAATGAGATGCACCACAGGCATATAAAGAAACACAAGCAAGCAATACAACCATATTCTTCCCATTTATTGGCCGTTAAAAGAAAGTTGAGACCCTTTGCATGCTGAACAACCCTTATTAAGTACAACAACTTGATATTTTCAATGAAATAGAAACCACAGATAATTCTGAGGGTCAATTTTCCATTTAGGTACAATATGCAGCCTCATCATATATTCACGATGACTGCACTACATTGCACTTGACATCTGATTTTGTGGTCACAATTGGAAACTGACTGTTAGAAAAAAAATAATCTGAATGTAAAAGGGGCCAAAAGCTTAAGTCTGAGATGGGTGAGCATCTCAAATAACGAAGGACCTCCTTGGCACCTGGCTTAATCCTTTCAATGCCAGCTACCTCCAAGCTGCAAACAACAGAAACGAGCTGTACAACACAAAAAAGGCTGTGGGATACAAGATTTATAAAGCTGTAAATTCTGAACCATCACAACAATTGTTATCTGTACACCATTTTCAAGATGATATGACTCAAATTCATTTCATGTACTATTCAAATAAAACAAAATCTGAAATGAAAATACACATGAACAGAAAACTGAATCACATATGCTCACCAAAGACTACTGTGAACGAAAGACATGTCCCTAAAAGCTTTTGCTACTACGAGGACGTAAAACTCACCTATTTTCTAGCCAACCTTTTACTTAGACACAGAGGCCCAGCTAAAACCAGGACAAGCTGAGAGGGCTCTTGGGCTGCTCTCTGCCACTACCAGCAGAGGTGGGTGACTGTCTTGTTTGGAACTGAATTTTCTACACTTGTTTTAAATTGCAGGTCTCAGTATGATATAGAGAAAGAAAAAAAAAAACGAAAAGAGGAATAAGTACTAAATAATCAGTCCTGAACAGTTTACTCAAAGAAAAAAGAGCTGGAAAAGAAATGAAATTTGCACCTGGTTTGGGCCACATGGTTGGCCACATGTTTCTAGGTAGACTGAACAAAGACTGATAGCCTTTGTGACTAGAATGTGGCAAGCCTTCATGCAATCTACCTTTCACCTGTGGACACTTGTATGAGATAGTTATAGCAAAGGCAAATGTTCTGGAAGGGATTCTGGTTTGATGTTTCTGAAATATGGTTTATTCAGAATGTGAGATTTTTTATTTGTGTGTTGTATTGGTAAGACTTGTGCTGACTTTGTCCATGTATATTTGATTTGATTCTGAATTAGGGCAAGATGCTCTCAAAGATATGATGGGGTTGTATTCATTGTTTTGATAATTCTTGTGGAAACAATATAAATGTGCTGGTAAATGACAGAGGAGTAAAATGGAGAAGTGAGATATCTGTTTGGAAATTATGACCTTTGAGAAGTTAATATTGGAAGGGCGCAGGAGCGACCAAAATGGGGTGATATGAGGTGTGTGTGGGGAACACACCTCGTATCAAATTGTTGGGTACACTGTGACATGGAGATGTGACAGAGTGTCAGTAATAGGTATTGAGCAGGAAATGCTCAGTAGCATTCGGTGTGTACTTTGTTTGATTTTCCTCATGGGCAAAATCTTGTACAGACAAAAGATAGCACAGGATGACAAAGCAATTCATGACCATGCGGTTTTGGCAAAATGGCAGGGTTGTGGAACATGTGGCCAGGGACAAAGGGAAAATTTCCATGTGGCATGGTGACATGCGACTCATTGACTGGTTTCCCTACTGTAAAAGCAGAGGACTAGGGAAAGTCAGTTTATTAGCATATTTATTTCACATTGTTTTTTTTTTTCGTAACATGTGTCTGTTGATTTTGCAAGTGTATTTTTAATATGTTTAAGATGTTATGGTTTGTAGTTTAAACTTTCTTTTCAGCCATAGTTGTCCTTTCAGGATTATGTGTAGCCAGTGATTTACTTGAAGAAATTGTGTGGAGAGATCAGACAGAAAAATCACTATGTTTTTGTGTTTTTTTTTTCAGACGATTTTTTCTTTTCGCTTGAGACCCTTGGGTTTTGTTCTGGTGGTTATTACTGTGTTTTCTTATTTAACTCCAAAGGCTCTTAAGACTCATAAAGATTAAAAACTTCTAAAATCACTCTAAAATTCTGTAAAACGCTAAAAACTTCTCTGGATCTCAGCTGTGTTTTTTATATTTCCATGTGGTTGGGTATGGATAGGCCATACTGTTGGAAAGGAAATATTTTGGGCTGATCTGGGAAAGTTTTGTTTCTTTTTGTTCTCCTTTATTATTCTGGCTTAGTTAGTTCCTATTATTCAAATAAACGCTTTTGTTTTTGTTTTGTGGACTCCAGTCTGTTATAGTGGAAATTTGTTTGAGTAGTTAGAAACAAAGATACTTAACAAGCACGCACCTCACCCAAAATTGTAACCAAAGGACACGGGTTACATGAAGTGGCGCCCAATGTGGGGCTAGTGTTTGTTAAGAGGAAAAATAGAATAAAATAAAATAAAATAAGTAAGAATAGATAAACTAAATTTCAGAAGTATTCTAGGTTAAGGATAAGGGTGTTATTAGCCAGTTGGGAGTTGAGAGCCAGTTCAGATTACTAGGCAGAACCAGGGAAATCAGCCATTAAACCATGGCTGCCAATGGGGGATGCTGCAGCAGAAGTTCCAGAGTTCGGCACGGTCGGGAGTCCATCAGCAGACCAGAGCGGCGGCAATGCTGGGTCGACACCAAACCTGTACGCGGGTATGAGTGTCGAGGAACTGCAGCGGAATCTGATGGAGATGACGGCAGCCCTGTCCAGACTCACTCAGGAGCAGCAGCGACCCATGGATGTGAAGGTGGTGGCCCCACCAGCACCACCACGACTCCGAATCTTCACAGGGCCAAGGCCCACCGGGAATGAGGTGTCCTTCCCTGAGTGGGAGGAGCAGACAGAACAGCTCCTGCAGGTCAAGTCTATCACCGATGCCACACAGCAAATAAAGGGCAGCTTAAAAGGACTGCCCTACCAGATGGCCAAGAACTGTCTGACAGGTGAGGAGGTTCTGGCTACCCTCAGACCGCTGTTTGGGGTAGTAAAGAACGCGGATGATCTGTACCAGGACTTCTGCCAGACACAGATGGCAAAGACTGAGAAGCCATCAGACTATTTAATGAGGCTCTGGGAGCATATACTCAGTATTAACAAATATACGAAGTTTAGTGATGCTGAGATAAGCCAAAAAGTATTATTCAGCGTCCTTGTGAAGGGCCTCAACCAGACAAACTCGTCGCTAAGCTCAGAGCTTCGCAGTAGGTTCGGCCCTCCCGGGAGAGAGACCACCCAGACGCTACCTGAACTGCTACGGGTAGTTCGCAAGCTGGAGCTGGAGATGAGAAATCCCCGCGCACAGCCGTAAGCAATCTACATACGGCAGAGGCTCGGGAGGATAGAGACTTTGACTTACTGGCACAGAGGGTCGCAGAGAAGTTACTTGCGGCGGGTGGATTGGTTGGGTCAGCTGGGGTGCAGTCACGCCCCACACAGAAGAAAGGGCCAAAGGGACACTGTTTTAAGTGTGGGGTGGTAGGGCAGCATTTTGCTAAGGACTGTCCAAAACCACCGAATCGGGCACTAGTCGCTGAACAGGAGGAGGCGAGGCGTCGAATGCAGCAGTCCAGACGAAGGCAGGCATTAAACGCCAATGGTCTGCTGGCAAGGGACAGCCAGTAGACCCACCATCATATCGTCCCCCAGTGCTGGACACTTACACCCAGGCGCAGGTACAGACAGCAGTGAACTGTGCAGACCAGGGACTCTTGACGCTGAAGCCAGTGAAGCTCAAGAGCAATTTCGAACTTACCATCCCTCCAGCACAGGAAGTGGAACTGCGGGGCCCCATCACAGGTAGTAGGACATCGACTGCTGATCTCCAGGTCCTCTGTAGAACCGCAGATACACTGCCCAAACACCTGAGTGTTAAGTCTGCCGAGATCTTGGACACGGGTAAAGCAAAAAGTGTCAAGGTGGTAGTTGAAAACAGGAACAGTCGCCACTCTGCTGTCATTGACTCTGATGTGGTATTAGCTGAATTAGAAATTGCTAACTCGGCTGATCAGTGTTCAATGACAGCAGAAAGCACTGTTGAAGCATTAGTCGGTCCAGTTGTGGGTCACCAGTACTGGTAGATGGAAAACAGACTTGTTGTCTTGTAGACAGTGGTTTACACGTGACTGTGATAGCAGAAGACTTCTACCGTTGGGAATTGTCTAGGTTTCCTTTACAAGAACTAGACACGGGCCTAACTATTTTGGGGGCGGGTGGTCAAAAAGTTCCATATTTAGGTTTCATTGAAGTACCCCATGTCTTTGCCTAAGATTGTTGCAGGTACAGATGAGAGACAGTCACCACTCTTGCTTTAGTGTGCCCTGATACCAAGTTCAGCACACGCGTACCGGTGATAGTTGGCACCAACACTTTCAGGCTACTGGCAGAGCGTTGCGAAAAGGCAGAAGGTAAGCATTTCTTCACTACCTTACCTATCCGTTGTGAGGCAGCCTTTGTGTACAGAAATGTAGCTGGAAAAAGCATGCTAGGGTCTTCTGGGTACACTGAAAAGTGAAGGGAACTAAGGTACAGATTCTAGCAGGGGAATGTGCAGAAGTCAGAGGGGTCATACATGGAACAGTGCCTTCCACACAAACAGCAGTCCTCATTCAGGAACCAACACAGACCACTTTACCCACAGGTTTACAAATAATATCTGGTAAACAACAGACAAACAAGTTGGGTCAGGTGAGGTTGTATGTCCAAAATACATCTGCACAAGACATTAGGTTGAAAAAGAATCAGGTAATTGGGGAGGTGTACACCATTACAGCTGAATATGCCATTGACAAAGTGTTATCATCTTTAAATGATGTGGCTAGTGGGGAGGGTAAGGATTGTTCTGGGGATAGTCATGCAAAAGTCAACTTGCATGCATCAGCTTCACCATCAGAGCCTCAGACAGATCCTACACCTGAGCAGAATCCCATGTCATTTAGGTTTGGGGCAAACACACCATCAGATTGGCAGGAAAAGTTTCAAAAGCGTCTTCAAGGGTATAGGGATGTATTCATTCAGCATGACTGGACATAGGGGGAACAAACGCTGTCAAACATGACATTGAACTGGAGGCAGGGACTGTGATCCGTGAGCGGCCAAGGCCTATTCCACCTAGAGATTTTGATGAGGCAAAACAGCACATCCAGGAGTTGCTGGATGCTGAAATCATTGCTCCCTCTTCCTCACAGTTTGCCAGTCCTATTGTCCTTGTTAGGAAAAAATCTGGAGCCCTGAGGATGTGCATAGACTATCGGAAAATGAACAACCACATGGTCAAAGATAGCTACGCCATTCTGAAAATTGAAGATCTTTTTCTCACACTTAACGGAGCCAGATATTTCACATCTGTAGATCTAAGCAAGGCCTACTATCAGGTGCCTCTAACAGAAAGAGCCCAACAAGTTTCGGCCTTCACAACACCTTTTGGTCTTTTTCACTGGCTCCGTATGCCCATGGGTCTGAAAAACAGTCCAGCATGTTTTCAGCGCCTAATGGAGAAAGTCTTCTGTGACATGAATCTGGCCGAACTCATTGTCTTTTTGGATGATGTTTTGATTCATGGGAGATCCCTGGAAGAACTGGAGGAGCGAACCATCCAGGCTCTGGAAAGGCTGCGGAAGTTCCAGCTAAAGCTGGATCCAGAAAAATGCATTTTCGGCACAACCGAAATTAAGCATTTAGGTTTTATCATTTCTGGAGAGGGTGTGCGCCCAGACCCTGAGAAAACAGAAGCATTGACAACATGGCCAGTCCCTCGCACGGTAAAGGACATAAAGAGTTTCATAGGATTTGCAGGGTTTTATCGGCGGTTTCATCCCACAATTTGCCATCATGGTGAAACCACTGAATGATCTGATGCTGGGCTACATTCCCAACCGGACTGCCCAGAAGACGGAAAGAAAGCTACCCTAACTCTGGGTTCTGACATATCACACATGTGGAGTGAAGAACACCAGAATGCCTTTGAGTCTGTCATACAAGCCCTGACTACAGAGCCCATCTTAGGCATAGCGGATAAAACTCAACCGTTCACCCTACACACTGTGATGCCAGTGGAACAGGATTAGGGGCTGTCCTGTATCAAAAGCAGGAAGGGAAGGTCCGCGTTATCTCATATGCAAGCCGGGGGTTGAATAAGACTGAGCAGAACTACCCTGCTCACAAACGGGAGTTTCTAGCTTTGAAGTGGGCAATGAGTGAAAAGTTTAGAGATTATTTGTTAGGGTCAAAGGTCACCGTAGTTACTGATAATAATCCTTTATGTTATATTTTGAAAAATGCTCAGCTAGATGCCACAAGTCATCGTTGGTTGGCTTCACTCTCTCGTTATTTGATTTTGATCTGAGGTATAAAAAGGGAGCTTTACACACTGATGCGGATGGACTGTCCAGACGCATGGGTGACACCTTCCGGCTGGGAGCCGGAATTCTGGCTATCAAGATTGCCCCAAATCGGAACGGCTGTGGGAAATCTGTCTGTCAAAAAAAAAAAAAAAAAAAAAAAAACCACTGGCGTTCGTTTCTTACTTCGTCCGAGATCCGATCCAAGTTTTTCAACGAGCGTAATGCCGCCATTTTGCTTTTCTGCCTCGCGCGTGGGTTAGGCCGACATCTAGCTGAGTGAGAATCGAACAGACTACAGCTCTTCGTGGAAATCAACCAAGATGCCATACTTGACAGAATCGGACGATTCTTCGAAACTTCAGGCTGTTGAGGAGGGAGTTAAAAACAAGTGGCGGTGGGAATGGCTGCAAGAAACGGACGCCGAAGGCAAGATCGCCCACGGCATTTGGTGTCGAAAAACTTACTTTGCCCAGCGCGTGTGTTTTTGCATCATTTGCTCTAAACCATCAAATAGGGAACCAGCGGCAAAAGAAATTACGACAACATGCGAATGACGCCAATCACAAGAAATACCAGAAGGTAAGGAGAAAAGTAAAACTAAGGAAAAAAAAAAAAAGGTATGTATGTGGGGAGGTGTGAACGCAGCGAAGGGCTCAGGCGCCTAGCGCGAATTGATTCCAAACTCAGCGATCGCTCTAGTGTGAACGGCCTCGGTGTGATCAAGATCATGAACTGATGAAGGCCCTGTGGGTTTTTTTTTTTTTTTTTTTTTTTTTTTTTTTTTTTTTTAAATGCAACAAGACTTTTATCATCCAGATACCCAATTTTTTTTTTCCTGGATATCTACACTGAGTTTTGTGACATTCTCTCTCTCTCTCTCTCTCTCTCTCTCTCCCCCCCCCCCCCCCCCCCCCCACCCTCCCTCTGAGTCACAGTGACACCCCCCCCCCCCCCCTCTCTCTCTCTTCCTTCATTACCAACCTACTTAGCGTGCATGGGCACACACAAATACACTCACACAGAGTCACACGTACAAATGCACATATATGAACCAAACACACACTTTTGTCCCTTTTCCTTCCAAAACATTGACACTCCCAGTCTAATAACACATTTTGTGAAAAGACCCTAAACTTAAGAACACACACACAACACAACAACAGAGTGAGGATGCTGCTATGCAATGGTGAGATTTCCACAACTATCAGTGGCCAGTGAATGGTGCTTCTGTCTTCACTGGAATCCAGGAACTGCTGTCATATAGACTCGTCACCTTCATAGTCAAGAACTGCTGCCCTAATATTGTGGCTTGAGAGAGTTAGTCTATTTACCTTTGTGGAAATCATAGAACTGATTTTCATATTCATAGATATATTGTCCCTAACTGTGGCTTGTGAGTTGGAGACTCCAGACTATTGCCATGTTGTGGCTTGTGAGTTGGACTCTTTACCTTCATGGGAATCACAGAACTGCTTCCACATTGTGGCTTGTGAGATAGGCTTTCTGCCTTGGTGAAAGTCACAGAGCTGCAAACCTATACTGTTGCTTGAGATGGGTGCTTCACTGCCTTTGTAAGGTTAGTTTTAATCCCTTAACTCCCATGTATGCTGTAACCTGTGTGTGATGATGCTATACTTTGATGGCAATACTGAAAGTCCTAGTGTATTTTGGCTTGCAAGTAATGAAGCTATGATATGTACCACTGTATGTGTGTATATTCTTCGGTTTAAGTGTTCAGAAATAGTACTTGGACTTGAAAAGTACTATTTTTTCATAGTCATAGTCTGTGATACTATGCCAACATAAAATTACTACTACTTGCATCAAAATGCTCCCAGGAGAAGCAGACTTTTGCTTCTTTTATGCCTTAAAAGCTTCGGCTTCTGGGGGGCGAGGCCCCCCAGACCCCCAGCGGGGCGTTGCCCCTGCACCCCACCAGGGCCTGGGTGGCCCCTGGACCCCTGCCTTTCAGGTTTTTGAAAATTTCAATACAGACCATCGTCAGCAGACAGAGGTACATGATGATGATGAAGAGGGGTATGCTGCCATTGAGCAAGTGCTGAAAGACCCAGCACGAATTCAGGATGATGTGTTGGATCCCCCAGGATTTACAAAGAGATCAATTTCAAACGCAGAGTGGAGACAGTTGCAGTTGGCTGACAGTACACTGGGTGTGGTAATTAGAACCATAGAAGAAGGGAAACAGTTGGACAGTAGTCAGATGAACCCATGTCCTCCAGAATTTAAAGTATTTGTTAGGGAACAAGCCAGACTAGAAATGATTGATAGGGTTTTGTACAGGAAATCTGTAGATCAAGGCACCATAAGTCACCAGTTGGTTGTACCACCATCTCACCGCAAAGAAGCCATGAAGGGAGTACATGAAGATCTGTACCACACACACTGCAATGATGCCCTGCGGCAGGCCAGGAAACGATTTTTCTGGCCATTCATGGCTAGGGACATAGAAAGGAAAATAAAACGCTGTGAACGTTGTATCGGAAAGGGAGCGCATGCACAGAGAGCGCCAATGCAATCAATAGAAACTAGCTATCCACTGGAACTGTTGTCAGTGGATTTTCTGACTATAGAAGTCCGGGGTCAGAAACAAGATATTTTAGTGGTAATGGACCATTTTACAAAATTCTCCCAAGCAATTCTGACAAGAACCAAACAGCAAAAGAAGTTGCCCGAGCACTCTGGAACAATTTCTTCCTTGTGTATGGATTTCCTGCACGAATACTAACAGATCAAGGAAGAGATTTTGAGTCCAAACTCATGAAGGACATTTGTGAACTGGCAGGGATAGATAAGTGTGTCGCACAAACCCATACCATCTGTCGGGAAATCCGGTAGAGCGCTGGAACAGAACCTTGATCGGAATGTTAAGAAGCCTGGAGGATTTTCAGAAGCAGGATTGGAGGAAATCCTTGCGACAAGCGGTGCATGCATACAATGCACGGATACATGAGAGTACAGGTTTCAGCCCGTACCACCTATTTTTTGGACACCAACCCAGGTTGCCTGTGGATTTAGCTTTCGGGATAGATCTGGGAAAAATCATAAGTGCAGTACAACACAGTACATCAAATCACTAAAAGGGAGTATGGCTGCAGCTTATGATCTGGCAAAAGCTGCTATGGAACATTCTGCTCACAAGAACAAAGTACGCTATGACGCAAGAGCACACGCTGCAGAACTAGAACCAGGAGACAGATGTTTAGTGAAAAGAGTTGGGGCAAAAATTCATTCTCAAAGGTCGACGACCGATGGGAGCCTGATGTGTACACAGTGGTGTCTAAAAGAGATGGCCTACCTGTATACACTGTTCGAAAGGAGAAGGGCGATTGCGTTTTGCGCACCTTGCATCGTAACTTACTGTTACCAGTAGGATTTCTAGAAGTGGAACAGAAGCCGCTGGCTGATAAGAAGTTGGAGTTTTCTCCATCAGAGAAAGGAAGAGGGACACTCCAAATCAGGTCGCTGATTATCAGGAGTCGGATCATGAGGAGGCCCAGGAGGAATTCCCTTCTGTGGAAATAGTCGTGACCGCTGGCCCGAGGGCATTGAGGCCAACAGCACCAAGCTTTGTTCCACAACAGAAACAAAAGGTAACAAAAGTTGCTGAGGAACAGGATCTGACAGCTAAGGATATTTCTCATTTGGGTGATGATCTGGCGCGAGATGGAGGAGATGAAGTCAACCCTCAAGGGGAGTTGAATGAGTCATCAGGAGACGCAGAGGCCAAAGAGAAAATCCTTCACAGGAGCCAGAGATCTTGGAAGATAAAATCCAAGAAAAACATGATGTGCAGGAAGGCAAAACATGTCGGAGGACAATGGCGAGGAAGAAGGGAAATCTGACAAAAGAGATGTAGAGGAGGAAGAAAAGTCAAAACCCCTGCCAAGGCGTTCCACGAGAACGAGGAAGGCAGTGGAAAGACTCATTTTGGGCATCAGGTCACAACAGAGAGACCCCCCAAAGAGGGACATGAGCTGGAAAAGGTCATGATCACACTCAAGGGTTACAGGAGCAAAGGGATACCATTCCGCTTGAAATCCGGTTTAACTTTATTTTGTGGGGACTTGGGGAAATTTGTAAAGCTCTGGTAGAATGCTAGACTTAGCCCTGGTAGATAGCTAATTGTACCAGTGTGTGTGTGTGTGTGTGTGTCCAGTATAGGTTGCACTCAAAAGAACTGACAGTCTTGTTTACCACTTTTAGGCTGCCTCACATGGGATGGAAGGATGAAGAGATTGCAACAACCCATACATAAATTCTTAGAAAAGAAAGAAGGAATCGGTTCAAGGGCCAGGTCTGAAAAAGAAGTTGTCTTCTACTGTTGCTAATATTGTTTTCCATTTTTCTGTGATTACCAAATGTTCAGGTTACTTGAAATTGAAAATCCAATAGTTCAATCCATTTTTTAAAAGATTTCCATAAGGGTTATGAGAATTTGTGTGTTTTTTTCAGACGATTTTTTTCTTTTGGCTTGAGACCCTTGGTTTTGTTCTGGTGGTTATTACTGTGTTTTCTTACTTAACTCCAAAAGGCTCTTAAGACTCATAAAGATTAAAAACTTCTAAAATCACTCTAAAATTCTGTAAAACTCTAAAAACTTCTCTGGATCTCAGCTGTGTTTTTTTATATTTCCATGTGGTTGGGTATGGATAGGCCATACTGTTGGAAGGAAATATTTTGAGCTGATCTGGGAAAGTTTTGTTTCTTTTTTGTTCTCCTTTATTATTCTGGCTTAGTTAGTTCCTATTATTCAAATAAACGCTTTGTTTTGTTTTGTGGACTCCAGTCTGTTATAGTGGAAATTTGTTTGAGTAGTTAGAAACAAAGATACTTAACAAGCACGCACCTCACCCAAAATTGTAACCAAAGGACACGGGTAACAATAAGTTTTGCTCTCTTCTCTTCTTCATTCTTTACTTTTCTCCCCATGAAGAAGGGCCCAAGGCCCAAAACGTCAGGATATATAATCTCACCCTAAGGACCAGCTACCACATTCAGGTCAGTTCGACCCTTTTTCCTCCTTAATATGTCTGATATTGAAAAAGAAAAGAAGAAAAGAAGAAGTGTCCATACTTTTGTTTCAAAGGGGGCTGAAGACACAGACATTCAATATGCTTTTCTTTTCATTTCAGGAACCCTCCAGCTCAGGCAGGCCTGAAGAACTGGGATGTGTAGTGAATATCAAAACAAGGCACGTTGAGTTTTGAGGGAAAATGTTAAGAATAAGATTATTGTGATTTAATCTTAACAAAGGAAGCCGCTACAAAATCCTGATTGTATTGATGTCATCCGATTATTCTGGATGTCGGTAATGTGAATTTGATTCATTAGTTTGAGAAACATTTCAATTATTCAAATGGAGGAACTTTATCAGGCTTGTTTGACAACACTGGATTGAACACATGAGAAGTAAATTTGTGACAAATATAAAAACATCTTTTTGAAAGCATTCAGAGTGATCTGGCTGTCAACAGTGTGGGAGTGATTGACACTGGGCTGTCCTACTGCACAAATATTTAACATCCTATGTCATCACCCCGATTTACAGCTGTTCTAGTCAGTTGGATTTGATATAATGTTAAACACAATATACCATAAACACTCATAATTTTCTGAAAATGACTGCAAATCACACACCTATATCTCTTATCTCCATTATCAAAGTAGTTTGTTTCCCTGAGATCTTGTTAATAATGACAACATAATGGAACAGCAAATGATAGTAATAATGATAAACTGCACTCTGGCTTTCAGTGATTTCTTGTTGAAATAAGAAAATATTTTAATCATACCTGATGATTTAAAGGGGTTAACTTCAAACTAGTAACCCTAGGAACAGTTGACATATATATATATATATATATATATATATATATATATATATATATATATACACACACACACACACACACACACATCAGATGTTTAAATCTTACGGTGAAGAACACAAGTGCTGCATTCACTTTGGTGTTTTTCCATTTCATTTTATGGAAGCAAGAACAAATGGCCCAAAAATTCACCATATTTTCAAGAAATCATCAGAATGAATTTGCATAAAATCTTAACAAAAATCTCAAAGACTTTTACCTGGTATACTAGTCATGCCATAAGTAAGAGCAACAATGATAAAAGTTACATCAGCATTGTTTTCAATATATCCCAATGATCAGTTATGCAGATGCATTTCTATAATTCTGTTTGGTTCAGATCATCAGTACCTTCAGTACTGACCTATTTAACAATCACCATGCCATTTCTGATCCTTACAAATGTCTTTACACTAATCGGTGAGAGTTGGTTTGGCCATTTGTCATATACAGATAGTACTGTTTTCTTTGCTCATTAATTTCTATTTCAAGTTTTCTATAAAATAGATCGTTAGTTAACGTCTGTAGCAAATGGATATGCATACCAAACCTTTATAGAGACTGTGCTTTTTGTATCGTTCCTTCAAAAGACAAAAAAGGTCAATTCTGTATGTTGCACATCATATATGAAAAGATTTTCTGCTGTCCTTCAACAGTGTTCTTCTTCAGAGTCGCACTGAAAACAAGATATGTGGTGATGGATATGATCATATTGTGTGCTCTATAGCCTTGATCCAATTATGGAAGTATGATCAAGTCTTTGATAAAATGCACTTCTTTAT